>JALMGF010000504.1:0-161456 GCA_023333645.1 Sceloporus occidentalis | reverse complement strand
TTGATGTTTTCATTAGTAGTCTGTATAGAATGCTTTCAGTAACCAATTTTTTTTTTGGGGGGGGGGGTTAGCTATAAATCCGTGTGTGGTCCATGTAATTAAAAGGGACATTCCAGCCATCATATGCACTTTAATGCAAATGATTGCTGCATGATCCCTTTACATTTTCATGGTGTTCCCTTTGCAGGATTCTGCTGAATTAGCCCAAATGCATTTGCCCGTAGCCCCCCAGCTAGTGCAGGAGATGTGTTTGGCAAAGCTGTGGACGGGGTCTGTTCCAACCCCAATATGCATGCGTGGCAAGCTCTCCCATTGATTTCAGCTTGAAGCAGCCAATTAGCGTCAAGAAATGTCAGACTGAGGAGGAGTAAGGCAGCTGCAACATCAGGGCTGCAGCTTGTGGGCCCGTAAGCCTGTTGTATTTTTTTCTTTTGTTCTGCAGAATCCTTATTAAAGTACTCACAAAGTACATTAATATGCATTCTTCTTTAATGGAGGTATCTGGGACATTATACAAGTGTTTCTAAGACATAATTCGTAAAACAAAAAAGGCATATTTACAGGAAAAAAATATACCGCATTTGCTCGATTATAAGACGACCCTGATTATAAGACGACCCCCCAGAATCTATTTAGGAAAAAAGAAAAAGCCTGCATATAAGATGACCCTATAGGAAAAAAGTTTTACCAGTAAATGTTAATTCATGTAAACTATGTGAACTATTTTTTGTTAATAAAAGCTACGATTGAGAAAAATATTTTGTTTTTATTTCCTTTTTTTACAACCTACCCCCCCAGGTATGCACATCTGCCCCCTGGCTTCCCACTCTGCCCCAGAAATGCCTTATACCCCCTATATGCCACTGTGCCCCATGAAATGCCTTTTAACCCTCTAAATGCCACTGTGCCCCATGATATGCCTTTTGACCCCATATGTGCCACTCTGCCTCCAGAATTGCCTTATACCCCTATATGCCACTCTGGCATTTAGGGGGTTAAAAGGCATATTACGGGGCAGAGTGGCATATAGGGAGGTATAAGGCATTTCAGGAGGCAGAGTGGAGTATAGAGGGTTAAAAGGCATTTCACAGAGCACTCTGCCTCCAGAAATGCCTTATACCCCCCGTTTAACACTCCCTTCCCCTCTCTCCTCCAAACTTACCGTTGCTTCTGAGTCCCCGGTGCTTAGTCCGGGCAGCGTGTAGAGTTCTACGCGATTCGCGTAGTCAACTTGCGGAAGTTGTCTACGCGAATCGCGTAGAGCTCTACACGCTGCCCGGACTAAGCACCGGGGACTCAGAAGCACCCGTAGAAGGCTCCAGGTGCCCTGCATCTGAGTCCCCGGTGCTTAGTCCGGGCAGCGTGTAGAGCTCTACCCGATTCCCGTAGACAACGTCCGCTGCAGCGGAAGTTGTCTACACGAATCAGGTAGAGCACTACACGCTGCCCAGGCTAAGCACTGGGGACTCAGATGCACCGGTAAATTGGGGGGGCATAACACAGGAGGATCCAGGTCCCCTGCATCACTGCGGGGGATCTGGATCTTAGTCTCATAGTCAGACCTATTTGAGGTCTGATTATAAGACGACCCCGATTATAAGACGAGGGGTATTTTTCCGAGCATTTGCTCTGAAAAAAACCTCGTCTTATAATCAAGCAAATACGGTAAGTCAATTTACATTTATAGTGGACCCGCTACTGGGGCCCGGGCTTGGTTTCTGGAGCCCACACCCGGTGGGGGAGGTGCCCCGGGTTCTGGCTCGGGGTCCCCACTACCAGCCAGGGGTGGGGTCCCCAAGATACTTGTACTTACCCGGCAGACGATCACTGGGGGCACGGATATGTCGCGTGGCTGAAGGTGCTGCTGTGAGGGGGGGGGTGGGGCTATCCAGAAATCCGCAAATGCTCTCTGCTGGTACCTTGTATTGGCCCCCTCATTGTGAGCTGCATATCTATCTTCGGGTTTTTACCCTTTGCCTAGCGAATTTGTACTTCTACCTGTCCTCCATGTATACCAGTTTGGCCTGACTCTCTAACCAATGTGTGTGCTGAGCCTTGGCTTGTATGACTGCCCACTACGTGTACAGATCTGGCTAGCTTGACCTTCCAGTCCGCTTTAACTCTTAACTTCCCGCATTCCAATTTTTACACCAATTCTTTGTTTGTGCCTGAATCTTGCACTCATCACTTGCACTCATGCACTCATAGGCACACAGTACCTATACTTACCTGCTTTCACCGAGGCCTCATTATTGTTGGGATCCTCTATGCCCTTGTTGACATTTATATCGCAAAATTTAACACATCTTCCTCCAGATCTTCTACATTGTGACCATCATTTAAAAAATGACAGCACAGGACAGCAAAGTGAAATTGGAAACACAAGGTGTGTCAGTTGTGGTTTCCATTGAACCAGGGAGTTTAACACTACCATCTTTGTACAGGTTTCTAACAAACAGTAAAAAATGTGTTTAACAGTTAAAAATAGGGACAATACTTAATTTATTCTAGGTAAATTATGTATTGAAAAATAATTAAGCATTTGAAATGTAAAAATGTTCAATTATTTTTTGTAACCACAGTCATGGCACAAAGGAGATATATTGAATTAAAGAAAAAACATTAAAGTAAGCATTGTTATATAGACAAGAAATATAATTCTACTACCTGCATTTATAACCATACATCTAAAACACAGAACGTAATAAACTTCACTCAGGCAAGATTAGAATAGTGAGAATATTTACCAACAGCACATTTATAAAGTCATTTAAAAAGTCTGAAAAATAATGGCACTTGATTAAAATTCATGAATCCCAACGATACAAGGAAATCCAGACGGAGCACTTTTCAATGTTTCAATGAAAGTCGTTTAATATCCTTTAGCATCTTCTGACAGTTACAGCTGTATAGCTTCTTAACTCCCAGTGCTGTTTATATCTGGTGTTTAGGGATTGTACATCAATAGGCATTCGTAATTAGGCTTTCATTAAAGGCACCTCTTATCCGTGGTGTAAAAATATTGATGTCCTACATACATTGTTAATAATAATCCCCATATTTTGCACAAGGCCCTCACTGGCCATCACCATTTCCCTGATGGGCTGATGTGATGTCTGACAATGCCTACTTCAAAACTTCAATTACATTCTTGCGGGTGGTCCCGTCCTGTGTGTACCTTGGGCAATGGAAAAAAAGCATAAAGGTTTACAGTCTAATGCCCTCTTCCACACTATTATACTAAAGAATTGATTTCTTTCTATACCCACTACTGGGATCCTTTGCTAATTTAAAACACTTAAGATCTCTTGTAAATAATATGTTCTATAATTAGCATTTCCATATTTTGTCTTATTTTAGGTTATGCATGCACATTGGTGTAAATGGCTTTCTAAGCCAAACCAAGAAAAAAATCTGAATGTCTTTTGGCTTGGTAGAGTAATTCTCTATGATAATGTGTGTGGCAATGATTGCAAACATGCTTATTAAATTGGGACTTTTGGTCCCAATTGGGAATTGGGACTGATAATGTTAAATGGACCTCTTTATACTTAATATTCTGAGAATCTAGTTACATAGAAAGCCACCTCATAGTAATCCAAATCCATAAACAAAACTAAAGTAAAAAAAAAAATAAAAAAAAATAATAAAAAAAAAATATATATATATATATAAAACAAAAAATATAGTCAAATTAGAAAAATATTTGTAAAAGCAGCCCACAAGCAATTATGGGTTCTTTGCAATTGTTTTTGCCTCTGCCAAGACATGTCAAACTTGGAGTAGCAGACAGTATTAATGTTTGTGCCAGAGGGGTGTACAGTACATCTCAGAACACAGCAGCGCACCCATTCTAAAACTGTATGGCAAACAATAATTACGTTAATTAAATGTAAGAAATATGTTACATTTCAGTTGCAAATCTAATACATTTCAGTTGCAAAATTTGTTCAAATAAACTAGTCCTAGAGGGCAAACTTTTATTTTTATTAAAAAATAAACAAACTAGCATATTAAACATTTTTTCAGTGGCTGAACCCAAAAAATATGTTTTTTCCAAAACATTTCCTAAAATAACTGAACTATTTGTGTCTAGTCTATGCAGTGGTCAATGAGTTAATGAACAATGAGATACTCAAGGTGCAGCCCAAAGAATTGTCAAGCTTAGGCTCTTCTTTGGTCACCTTGATCACTAAAGAAGTGGTCAGGTAGCCAAATGGAGAGCCATGGTGCTAAGAAGTTAAAAATGCAAATAATGAATTAGTGAAGCAAATCTTGCGTGGAGTTGATTAACTTTTAAGAGAGACAAGACAGTGCCCCACTTATTGTGTACATTTCCTATCTCAGGGGGTTAAGGAACAAGTAGTAAATATATAGGCTTGATTTATGCTCTCTCACCACACTGTGGTTAAATAGTTACTGATTATCCCTGTTTTATAAAAGTCCTGAAGCCCAAAACATTGCTTATGTGTTATGAGTTAGCAAGAATAAAAACTCTACTGATTTAAATATATGTTTTTACTGATCTCTCTACTACTTCCTACTTCTTTTCATATAAGACAGGGGTTAGTCTATTATGAGAACTAACCACATAAAATTTGGATAGACAGACACTTTGCCTATTAGAAAACCAGCGGATGGCCTGAGACAAATAGAGGGCAGCACATTTCGAGACGCTAAATTACATAATTGGAACAATTAATAAAAAGGTCTGGTCTCTGGCATGACCTGAAAAAAAATCCTTCAATGGTAAAACTATAATTTCTAAGAAAATGATGGATGAAGAAGGAGACGTTTTAGACAAGCGGCAGGCTTCTGAGGTGCCATGTTCAAATCAATGTGAGTAGAAGATGAACTGCAGTTCTAGAATTATTTTGGCTGTCAGTGTGTTGACGTGTGTCAGCGACCCTATCGCAGCATTTGTTTTATGTAACAATACAATCTTCATGCTTCTATGAGCCTGTGCTATACTTCACCATATGTGCTGGGTCAAAATGGCCATCTGGAATACATAGGTTAAGCCCTAAGGAAAACAAATATATTCAGCTGGCTTATAGAAAGACAAAGACCGAAGACATAAGGTTCAAGCTCTGCTGTACACAAGGGGCTATCAAATTCAAATATGGACATCAATATTCAGTAGTTCGATTGATTCCACGTTTTTCTCCGTGAAGACGCCAAAAATTAGGTTTTGATTGAGAAAAATATTTTTTTTGTTTTTATTTCCTTGTATTTTCCAACCTGTCCCCCAGTTACGCACATCTGCCCCCAGGCTTGGCACACCAATATGGCACTGTGGCCCATGATATGCCTTTTAACCCTCTATATGCCACTGTGCCCCATGGTATGCCTTTTGACCCCCTATGTGCCACTCTGCCTCCAGAAATGCCTTATACCCCTCAGAGCCGGCCTTAGGTGTTCTGGCGCCCTGTGCGGACTACTCCTCTGGCGCCCCCCCATCCCAAAAAAAGAAAGGAATAAAAACTTGTAACAAAACCCCAATCACTATATACTACGCCAAACATTGATGTGGTCTAGGCCTACCACTTAATTGTCTGGCTTAGTAGTAGGGAGGCACCGAAACGAATTCTGGACTGAAACCGAAAGTGCAGCATTTACCTGGCCAAAACCGAATATGACCCCCCCCAACAACATGAAAAATCTAACACTTTTATTTAAAGTAAGTAACACACCAAAATAGGAGAAAACAATTAAATAATATTATATATATAGTCCAAAAATAGTTACCGGCACTCCAGGGACTTTCCAAATAACCACACAAACAACTTTGGTTTTCAAGTCTATATATATCATATATATATATGATTAACAGCAATCACATTCCTATCATGCCCAGGCATACCCAGATTCCAGGATTTACTCGCAGACTTGGCATGATAGGAGTATGATTGCCCTATCTACCCCTTCTCACTCTCTTCTGCCGTATCTACCCCTTCTCACTCCCTTCTCCCTATCTACCCCCTTTCCCCTGTCTCACTCCCTTCTCCCTATATACGCCCTCCTAACTATCTACCCTTTCCCTCTTTGAAGTTCACTTACCTTTCAGGAGTCCTGCGGTGGGGGTGCAAGGCCTCTGCCTCCCAGCTCTGCCACTGTATGGAACAGTATAGAATGATGGGAGTTATGATGTACTTTTAGAGCATAATTAGATCATGAAAAAGACATTGGAAATGGTACAGCATAACACCCATCACTCTCACACACTTACCAATCCACACACATACTAATCCACACGCATACCAATCCACACGTATACCAATCCACACGTATACCAATCCACACGTATACACTAATCCACATGTATACACTAATCCACACGTATACACTAATCCACACGTATACACTAATCCACATTTACCAATCCACACATATATACCAATCTAGACGTATACCAATCCACACGTATACCAATCCACACGTATACCAATCCACACGTATACCAATCCACACATATATACCAATCCACACACATATACCAATCCACACACATATACCAATCCACACACATATACCAATCCACACATATATACCAATCCACACATATATACCAATCCACACATATATACCAATCCACACACATATACCAATCCACACATACACCAATCCACTCTCACTGAATGCTTTCCTACCTTTCCTCTTTTCTCCTTACAGCTCCTTTTCCTCCTCTTCGTTCTTCTTCTTCTTCAGTTCTTCTTCCGGGTCAGAGGGCACGGACAGCGGTGGGCGCGGCTTCAGTGTTGTGCGCCGGGATCTGACAACAAACCCCGGCGCACAGCAGCTGTTGCCGCGCGGATCACAAGGGAGCGGTATCGGAGGTCTTTAACAGACCTCCGGCTCCCTTGAGTGATGTTAAGCCGGGTTCAAGGGAGATCCTTGAACCGGCTTAAAATCACTCAAGGGAGCCGGAGGTCTGTTAAAGACCTCCGATACCGCTCCCTTGCGAGCCTGCTCCTCCAGCGGCGGACATTACTGTCCGTCTCTGGAGGGGTGCCGGGTGCCCCCCTGATGAGCAGTACCGGGTGCCGCTCGCCCCCCCGCTAGGTACGCTGCTGACGGCAGCGGTACGCTATGGTGGCGGCGGCGCCCCCTGGAGTGTGGCGCCCTGTGCGGTCGCACAGGTCGCACACCCCAAAGGCCGGCCCTGATACCCCTATATCCCATTCTGGCATTTAGGGGGTTAAAATGCATATTATGGGGCAGAGTGGCATATAGGGAGGTATAAGGCATTCCAGGAGGCAAAGTGGCATTAAGGGAGTTAAAAGGCATTGTATAGAGCACTCTGCCTCCAGAAATGCTTTATACCCCTATATGCCACTCTGGCATTTAGGGGGTTATAAGGCATATTATGGGGCAGAGTGGCATATAGGGAGGTATAAGGCATTTCAGGAGGCAGAGTGCTCTATTAAATGTCCCCTTAACGCCACTCTGCCTCCTGAAATGCCTTATACCTCCCTATATGCCACTCTGCCCCATAATATGCCTTTTAACCCCCTAAGTGCCAGAGTGGCATATAGGGGTATAAGGCATTCCAGAAATGCCCTATGCCCCCATTTAACACACACACACACACACACACACACACACACTTACCGGTGCTTCCAATTTCCTGCTGTATTGCCGGGGCAGCGGGTTAACGTCTCCTTCCGCTGCAGCCGGAAGGAGGTGGAGTTGGCAGCAGGGGTTTATCTGCGTCCGTCGCGCATACCTTCCTCGGCTGTCAGAGATCAGAGTTCCCCGCACCGGTGGGGGGAACTCTGTAATCTGAGAGTCGGGGAAGCTATGCGCGACGGACGCAGACAACCCCCACTGCTAGCCACACCTCCTTCCGGCTGCAGCGGACGTTGTCTACGCGGATCGCGTAGACGTCAACCCGCTGCCCCGGCAATACAGCAGGAAGCACCGGTAAGTGTGTGTGGGGGGGTGTTAAATGGGGGGGGGAGACAGGAGGATCCAGGTCCCCTGCAGCGGTGCGGGGAATCTGGATCTTAGTCTCATAATCAGACCACTATTTGAGGTCTGATTAGAAGACGACCCTGATTAGAAGACGAGGGGTATTTTTCAGAGCATTTGCTCTGAAAAAAACCTCGTCTTATAATCGAGCAAATACGGTACTTTGTGTCTCATCTAGTGCATTTAGACAAGTGATATATTTGAGTACAAGTAGGACTTCTGTTTGTATAAGACATCACATATTATGCATGAATGCATATAATATAATACATCAATCGTTTGCACACATTTTATGGTGCCATTTCGGTGCCACTCTTGAGCAACTTTTAAGTTAATATTTATTTTCTAATTATTATTATTATTATTATTATATTAAACTATCTGAAAAAATGACCTAATCTTTTAATCAAGGTAATTTTTTTAAAATTCAGACCTCAGATCTGCAGCACCGGGGAATGTCACTCACCCTTACTCATGCTCTCTCACACTCTCATTCACCCTCTCAATGTCTCCCTGCCTTCTCCACTGACTACTTCCATGTGCCTGTCTCTTTTTCCGCAGCTCTGCTTCTTCTCTTGCCTCTCCTTGTTCTTCTGTTTTTCTTCTTCGTCCGCTTTGGTGTTAGCTCCATAATCCAGCCTCAACGCAAACCTTCTCCTACGAGTGGATGAATGGAGGAAAAAACGGTCCCTGAGGTTTTGCAGGTAGTACTCCCAAGAGGCCAAAGAGAAGTACCTGTATAATGAAATTGATACGAGGGAGAACCGGATGAAGGAAGACAGAAGAAAAATAAGAGGCAAGATAGGGACATGTGGTGGTGAGTGGAGAAGGAAGGGAGACATTGACAGTGAGCATGAGAAAGTGTTAGAGGGAGTGAGTAAGAGTATGATAGAGTCGTCTTATAGTCAAGCCTTTTCATTTTTAGTGACTTTGGCTGAATGAGGACAAGACACACTTGACACACAAAATCTGCAGAAGAATGGAGGCTGTTATAGCCGCAAGGGGGGGGGGGGCTTCATATTAATTCCTATTGTTTTGCATATAGGTGTGATGATCAGGTGTCCACGTTCTTTTGGTCATAGAGTATATATACATACATAACTTTCTTTGCAATCAGAGCTATATTGTTTGATAGATCTTTATTTACAATGGAATCTAGCCTCAAGTCAAAAATTAGTTAACCTGCACAATAATTACAGCCAGAACATTAATACTAAGTCATAGAGAAAAAGAACAGCACGGCCAGGTACTGTTGATATTTCATCTATTGAATCAGAAATAATGCAGGATAGCAGATACATACATATCTAAACATTGTTATATATAATAAAATAAATATTTATAAAACTTACAAATTGGGGCCCCATGACCCCCCTGCATAAAACCAAGGAGGGAGGGTCATGATGACACTTTGTGTGGTATGGTAGGGTAAGTTACATTTTAATGAACTATATTAATTACATTCATTAAATTGTCTTAATTTCATTTTTAAATATGAATATATTACTGTGCATGTTCCTCTGCGGATTTAGCTGATTTAGGCACAGTATGTGTAGCTAATTTGTGTTTCTCAAGGGCAGCCTTTTGTCTCAGTCAGCTGTACATGTGAGATGCGCTGACATGTTGCTCGTCATTAAGTCACCCTTGGAACTAGCGCAGCACCAGACACCTTTCATAGAGTCAGGAACTCAATGACAGACAACACAAGACCTGTGTGTAACCCCCCCTTTTTAACAAAAAAAACATTACTGGGGGGCATTAGAAGAGGAGCTTTATAGTAGCTCAACCCGCTTCTATTACTAGCCCATGGACGATCATGCCCAATCCATTTTGATCAAATTCCCTACTTGATACAGCAGACAATACCATTCCAGTCACGCTTAATATTGCTTTTGTTTAGTTATTTTTAAAGCATTTCTAGATTGTAAATTGTTAATTCATGCACTACTTGCTGTAGCCTATTTACCCATTGTACAGAATATGATGGCGCTTTAAGTATCAAATAAGTAATGATTATAATAACTAGACATAGTCTTTTTGATTCATGACAGTGAAATACATTTTAAGTACTATTTAGTAGGAAAACTGCACTACATACGGGTGCCTAACAAGCACTGGGGTTACTGCTCTTAAAAGATGGTAATCTGATCATACAGTATATTACATACATAACTTTCTTTGCAATCTGAGCTATATTATTTGAAGCATTTTCCAGCAGACTCGCATATGTTTTATAAACTCCCCTGCATCACCATTCTCTGTTATTCTAATCTATTTCTAATGACAATAGTCCTTAGATTACACTTCCTTATTGCTTTAGATCTGAAATAATTTTTAATGTACCGTGAAACAAACATCCTTTGAAACAGGAAATTTGAGCCAAAGATACACAATACATGGAGAAGGAAGGAAACCTGCACAGTGAGATAAACTGATTAACAATCAAATCCTATTAAAAGAACATACCTCTTCAAGACTTCTTGACAGTTCATGCATAGACTCAAACAATATTGAGAATGTTTATTTGGAACAGTTTAGGACTGTGCGAAATAAGACTATGAAAGGATTACCCACCAACACTCCTGGTGTGAGGGGGCTGTCACTATACAAGTCTATATGTGATAAAGAACAGAGTACATTGCTCAAATGTGTACACTCACACTGCTGTATTAAAAATGCTTACCCTTCTTTTAGTTGATGCAGTGCATCTTAGTATTACATCATAACCCAGTGCTTCCTGTCTGAGGGTACATAGAATAAGCAGTGAAGCAGGATGAGACAGGCCTTCTTTTTATCTTTTTTTTTATTTAAAATTTTTTATTTAACAGACAAATACAAATTTGTTGTAAACATCATCATATTGATAAATATTTCCAACAATACACTATATATTAATTTAGTATCTCTACATTAACACATTAATCAAACACATTCATTATCACGTAGAAATGGGGGAAAATTTCCTAAACGCCATCCCTAGATATCATTATCAATAATATTTCTATAGGCAGAGATATACTAAACTAGTCTGTTTGAGGAGAAATTTGGAGAGAGCCTTTAAGAAATATCTTGCGGTCTTTGCTCGTTTCTAGTTATCCAAGGGTACCATATTTTCTCATAAAGTTTAATATTGTTTGATAAATTAAAGAAATATCTCTCCATTTTGTATTGGTAGTTTATTTGTGCTATAATGCTATTCCAATCTGGTGGTTCTTGGTGTTTCCATTTCCTAGCTATACATATTTTAGTTGCCAGTAAGATATTGATAAGTAGATCTCTTTGAGTTTTAAGGTTAAACGGTAGATTAATATGAAAAAGAAACATCCATGGAGAGAGGGCGATTTTTGACCCAGAAATCGTTAATATTAATTCCTCCATTTGTTGCTTTAGGGTTGTCAATTTGCCACACTCCCACCAAATATGAAGCATAGTCCCCTTTAATTCCGAACATCTCCAGCATTTGTCAGAATTTGTCTTGTACATTTTATGTCATTTTGATGGGCCCATGCTGGTACCAGATTTCTTGGTTATTAGTTCTCCCTAAGTCTAATTCCCATTTGATTATAAAGCTTGATTTCTCAGAGGATCTTTCGTTGTCAAATATATGTATATTTTTTGTTATTAGTTTGTTCTTCTGTTTAGCTTCTATCTATTTATCTATTGCTTTCGATGGAACGACAATCTTTGTTGTAAGGTAGCTCTTTAACCTTAAGTAGGTAAATTTTTCTTTGTTCATTAAGCCATATTTACTTTGGAGTTCTTCAAATCAGTTAGATGCTGTTATGTCTATCAATCTTTTTATACCCACATCTAGGCAAGGTTTCAAGTTCAGATCTTTAATTTCTATTTGTAACACTTCTAGCAGGGTTGAAGATGAGGTCTTATCTTCTATTGCCTATTGCACAGGTCTTATATTCTTTTGCCCGCGAATGATCGGCTCACCCTCTGGTCGCCCCAACCATCTTATGGCTGGCTTGCTATGTCATGTCCTAATCGGTTTGGTAAACTTGCTCTTCATGTGATGCCAGTGGGATTTATGACTTGCACAGCACAGACCTCCTAAGCATGGGTTACCACTTTGTGTAGTGCTGGGGCCTGTTTGATGGAGTTACATATCAGAGAGCTTTTTAATACAAAGGTTCTTAATCTCATCAACCTACCCAGATGCCTTTACATTTTATGTATTCGTATAGCACCATCAGATTTAATAGCTCTGATACAATAGCGGACTGCGAACATTTTGAACAAAGACAATTTAAAATGCTAATAACGTTAGCACATGTTAAAACATACAAAAAAAAAAGCACTATGTTTGTGAGCTTGCAATCTATTGGCATGCGCTACCTTGCACTAGATTCCTAATACCGGTATGTGTCGTTGAATTAAGAAAGGTGCTACCATTGATACATGTCCTGTCTGATCTGTGTAATATTGGAAAAATGTTCATCATTTTGGCTGTTAGGGAAAATGTCTTTGCTAGCCCGTGAAAAATAGTAATCTATGTTTATGGCATTAGTTACCCCCATTCACTCATGTCAAGATTTTTTATTTAAGAATTGCCCAGACTGAAAAGCTTAGGCATAAAGTAAAATTGCAAGAAAAAATAAAAATCATTTCTCTTCTAATCAACTAGACCCCGCAGCTGTTTGACTTTAGGCTGTAAAAAAAATGCTGTTTAGATTCAATCCCATGATTAGTCTTAAAAGAAACATGAATGTGTGTTGCTTATTTTCTTTTGTCTGAAAAGAGGTCTCTCTCAAATTACATTGAAATGATCTTGTATTTTTGTATTACCTGACTCTCCTTATATGCTTCCTGGTAATTTCCTGTCTTGTAATGAGAAGGTTTTTATGTGCATAGTATACTATTACAAAACAACAAAGAGCTTTACATGGCAGCGCAAAGCTTTTGACATGTTTGTTGTAGGAATATACTGTAAAATGCCATTGTTGTAGTGAAGGGTGTTATTGTGTTATTGCCACTTTAAAGAAAGGAACATCAAATAACCATACTGTAAACTGACAAATTCCTTGTCATGTACAGTGGATTAATAGTGAGAATCGAAGAAAAAAATGTAAGGTTACTTCAGTTCTTCGTAGCACATCTCTACGAGTGACTTGGGACCGTCCTCCACTCCTTGCTCCACTTTTAGTACTTTGCACCCAAAATCCTTTTCATGTTCCTTGTTTTCTGTTGATGGGCTCAAATATACAGTATATAATGCTGTGTAAAAATAGTACTTCATAAAATAAAAAAATAGAAAATTCATTACAAAATAGGACAAAAAATAGGCCCTGGTATTTCAGACTGAGCAGCCCATTTTTATGAAAAACATATATGTACATACATATCCTTCAAATAAATATTGTATAAATATTATAGAGTAAATAACACAATACCTTATCTTTTCCACTAAATGATTTCAGGGCCTTGAATGTTTTGTCCCCTGAAGTCCCTACAAATTCAGGAGGGCGTTTTATTTCTGGATAAGTAAAAATGAAATAGTTCCTACTGTAAATTAAGGAAACAGATAATCAAACACACACACCAGGACAGGCTTTTCCACACCGACTCCCAGACACACACAAGGACAGGCTCTGCCACACCGACACCCAAACACACACCAGGACAGGCTCTGCCACACTGACATCCAAACACACACACACACTAGGACAGGCTCTGCCACACCGACATCCAAACACACACCAGGACAGGCTCTGCCACACCGACATCCAAACACACACATACCAGGACAGTTAAAAAAAGAAGAAATGGTTCAGCACTCAACTCCCAGGAAGCTGGGAGCTAGCAGCTAAAAAGGGCAAAACAAAACCAGAAAGCATAACAAAAATAGCAACGTTTCGGCCAAACAGGGCCTTTTGAGCTTGACAAAGGCCCTGTTTGGCTGAAACGTTCCTTTTTTGTTTTGTTTTCTTTAAATAAAGTAACCTAAGGATCGGAAGCTGATTGGAGTGCTGGGGTTCTTTTCCCTGTTCGTACATACACCAGCTCTGCCACACCAACACACACCCCAGGACAAACACACACCCCAGGACACGCTCTGCCACACTGACACCCGAACACACACACTAGGACAGGCTCTGACACCCAGACACACACATCAGGACATGCTCTGACACCCAGACACACACACCAGGACAGGCTCTGGACAGGCACACCGACACCCAAACACACACACACCAGGACAGGCTCTGCCACACCGACACCCAAACACACACCAGGACAGGCTCTGCCACACCAACACCCACACACGCACACAAGGACAGGCTCTGCCACACCGACACCCAAACACACACACACACACACCAGGACAGGCTCTGCCATACCGACACCCAAACACACACACACCAGGACGGGCTCTGCCACACTGACACCCAATCACAAACACCAGGACAGGCTTTGCCACACTGACACCCGCATCCGGAGGGTTTTCACGGACGGTTTCACTCAGCCTGCCTGTGGTATCTTTGCCACCAAAACAGCCTGCCTGTGGCATCTTTGCCACCAAAACAGCCTGCCTGTGGCATATTTGCCACCAAAACAGCCTGCCTGTTGCATCTTTGCCCCTCCTACACATCCATGCTATGACAGACACATATTCATTCACTCGTTCACAAATATTTATCCACTAATTCATAATCATTCACTCATTCAGATATTCATTCATACATTGATACTCATTAATTCCCTCATTCAGATACTCATTTACATATACTCATTCACAAACATTCATTCACTCACTCCTTCACAGATACTCATTAATTCACGCTTTCATTCAATCTCACATACTCCATACAGCCTCCCTCACCCCCTTACCTGAACTGATGAGGTACGCGCCACTCACAGACTTCCGCGGATCTGCACAGGGGAAGCAGATCCGCAGCAGGGTCATGTGACGTACGTGACGTACGTGACGTATGTTACATGGCTCCGTTGGATTCCCCCTGGCGGTAGAAGAAACACTGCTTGCGCGCGTCTGCCAGGTAAGTAGGGGGCCCGCTGCTAGAGTTGCGGGCCCGGTCGCAGTTGCTGCGGGCTTAAGGGGCAGATGCCCCTTTTGCCCTGCGTTAAGGACGGGCGCATAGGCCCAGTCAGTCCGGTCCTGACTGGGCTTATTTTAAGGTGGGGGCCTGGAGCTGCAGCTCCATTAGCCCCTAAGTCAATCCGGCCCTGCCGCAGCCCGGGCTGGCCCAGCCGCGGCCCTGCCCCGGCCCACTGGGCAAATGCCCGGTGTGCCCGATGGCCAGTCCGGGCCTGGTAAAAAATGATAATACAATAAAATAATATTATTCAGTTGGTCCACGACTAGAGTGAAGATATTAATTATACAGTTAAGGAAATATTGTCATGTAAAGATTACAAAGTATTATACGTCCTATCTGCTCTTTCTTGGTTGAATAGTCCCTTTGTTGTGCCCAAATCCCCCCCTCCCCCATGTTATCTCTCCATTCAAAAAGTCTGAAATATTTGGTGGGAATGAGTGTAAAGAGAGTTTACTTAAAACACAATCCTGTAAAAGATTTGGTAACAATCCAAGAATGGCCTGCATTGTGGACATATTTATTAATTGTTCGTTTTTAGAATAGTGTCCGTGTGTTTTTAAGTCAGAGGGAATGGAGCGCCGACAGACGCGCTACCTCGGTCATGATATAGTCACACATGGATACATTCTTAAAATGATCTCTATATAGTAGTAACCAAACCAGTAGCCAATATAAAAAAAATGTGGCATACATGGAAGATACTATGCATTGTAGAAGCTTGCAATTTCTGCCAGGCACATTAAGGCACCATAAAGTCCTTTCAGCGGGACTTATGCAGCAAAGTAAAAGCAAAGAGGTTAAGTAAAATATTTTTTGTTCTAAACAGGTATATATTTCCAAGCCACTTGGCTCTGTTATCACTGTGTGACACAGTCCCTTCAATAAAAACAGTTGGTACCTATGATACGGGTGGTAGGTATTGTGACAGTTACTCAATTTGAAAATGTGTGTTGTAATAGGTGATCACTTGTTTTGGAACAATACAAAGAATAGAAAGTTATAGCCAGTTTCTGGTTACATGGAGGTTATACAGACAAGCTAAAGGATTGTGGGACATTTTCATTTTTATTTTACATATCTTTTGATATGGTATTGTGTGTCTCAAATTGGTGCATACTATTAACCACTGACCTAAAGCGACATCACAACCCATTTTCTCCCTCTCGTCATCACCTACTCGACTTAAATTTATCATGCCCTTAGGATGAGATCAGAGTTCTCCTTTTCTATTCACATAAAAAAGGAAAAAGTTAGAACACTTATGAAATGCTGGCAACCCAAAGGCTCTGCTCATTGGAGACAAATTTGTTAAAATAATGCCAAACCCAAGTGCCAAGAACTATATTTTAGTTATAAATATAAAACGTTTACTGATCTTTATTACGATATATGTGATCCTATATTCCTGTAGGGGAAGTGCTATTTGGTACCACTTTCTAAATTGCCCCAGGATATGTAACAATGTGTTCTTGTGTTAACTTTAATGAGTCAGACCTTATTTTTTATATTTATTGGTACCACCTTATAAACTGTCTGTAACGGCCTTGCATACTTTCAGTTTAAAGAGGCTTGGCCATAAAAAAAAAATGTTTGCTTGTTATGCAAATGCATAACTCAAATTTGTTTTACAAAATCATATATATATATATATATATATATATATATTCATTTTATCAAGTATACAAAAACATATAGATACAAAGATATAGTTCTGACGTTCAATCACATAGGTGTTAAACAATAAATAACAAACCTATAGTAATCCTAAAATACAATGTTTTTTAAAAAATTACCCAGGGAGACCACATCTTATTATAAATAGGTAGCTTTGCCTTAATTGAGAAAAAATATTTGTCCACCTCATATTAATGTTCAATTTGGTTTAATATCTAATGCCACTTTGTCCGACAAAGGCACTGGAAAAGTATGTTTATAGCCAAATCAAGGACAGGCTTTTTTAGAGTAGACAGTTCCAAGTGAAACAAAAAATGTTGAGCTTGGAAAGAGAATTCTATTTTAAACAAGTGATTAAAGATATTCCATAATTTATTTTTTACACAGAAAGGACGTGTACCTAATGAGATGCTGTACCCCATCTCATGTGTCCTAATCAGAAGACCTTTGTGGGGATATGGCAAGGT
The DNA here is from genome assembly GCA_023333645.1 of Sceloporus occidentalis. Classification (NCBI taxonomy): domain Eukaryota; kingdom Metazoa; phylum Chordata; class Lepidosauria; order Squamata; family Phrynosomatidae; genus Sceloporus; species Sceloporus occidentalis. The sequence goes on along the minus strand of JALMGF010000504.1, from coordinate 144,280 downwards.
TGGGCCCCAGAAGTGAGTGGGCACTTACCATACCTGGGAACTCTCCAGAATTTGCCTGTGTACTCAAGGTGAAGCGCTGCTTCTTGGGGTCTCTGGGTCACTAGGGGGAACCTCTGGGTTGTGGGAGAAGGTTGCAGCACACTCCACTACCCGCCTACCCCATCAACAATAGTGTGTATCCTGCAATGTCAGCGGGACCTCCTACACACATCACGCAAGGGGGGCTCTGGGTAGCTGGAAATAGAAAGTACCCAGGTATGTAATTCGCCCACCTTCCCTGAGGGGCGTCCTTGCTGTGCTCTGCTCTAGAGCATTATGAAGAGGCCATGTGGGAGCTTTACTGGAGGCCTGTCATGCAACATCACAAATTTCCAGTAATTTCACAGCTCCCTGGGACAGTAAAGAGAGATCAGAGGAAATCCCCAACTGGCCTGTGATCCCCTCTGCCCACAAAAGCAGTACAGTAGGGCAGCTAACAGGACAACAGAACAATGCACGAACATCAGGATTGTCCTATGTGTATAGGATACTCATTTATTTATACAGTATAAATAGCTTGTGATGGGGGAGGCTACATCCTACATATTGGAGATTCATACAAATACACAAAACAGGCAATTTTCCTTAAAAAAAATCTGAATGCACAATTCTAGCAAATTGGACCTAAACGATGCATCCAAGCTGTTGAATTATATCATTTTCTGTTTCCTGTTTAACAGAAGACTGAAATACAATGTCTCCAACAGAGAAATATTATAACTAATGGGGAACAGTGTGTGATCCGCATGCTTAATATCTCAACAGGATGTTCACACAAGACTATTTACAGTAGTGTATGTATAATCTTTATTAAATCACTGATATAGTCCTTTGGCAGGCATGATGTCATACTCTCAAACTAGAATGATTGTAAGCCTTCTTTTTGTGAGAATGTTTTTTCTAACTCATAATAGAAAATTATTCTTTGTGTAAAAACCAGATCACGTTTTAAGTCCTTGCAGATGCAGTCTTGTGACTTATAAATAAGACCCATTTTACTTTTGCTGTTATGAGGCTTGTAAATCAGAGGTTCTTTTTTGTGTACTCTTAGGGAAAAAGAGGAAGCAGCTATGAATGCAGGGGCAAGGTTTGTACAAAAGTTAAGCCGTTCTTACTCAGCAAGCTTTATAAGATGGTGATAAAGTTTGAAGCATCGCATGACAAAATTAATGAGCATGGAAATCTGCAGCTTCCTGCCAGATGCTTCCTGAAATGAGGGCAGTGGGGCTTAAAGATGTTAACATTTTTATAATTAGCAGATCTTCTTATGGGATGGGGCTATGTTTACTCAGCACTAATGTAAGACCAAAAGACACCTTGTAGCACTGGAGCAAATCTCACTGACATTTTTAGAGGACTGGAAAGTGTCTTTCTAAGGTTAAACAAAGGGTTTTTAGAAAGCATAGTACTTAATGAATGGGATTTTCCATAGATTGACCTTTGGAGATTCTGTACTAGGCAGAGCCATGGTACACAGATTATTATTTATTTGTATGGGGTTCTATTGACAGATGCTGTGAGGAGCTGTGTTTTTATGTTCCTGAAATGTCAATAAGCAAAATTTACAAAAAAAAAAAAGAAAAGGTTTGTTTGCCCATAATACACTGACGGCTAAGCAAGGGGAACCACTGAGTGCCGTCATTATTAAAGTAAAGACCTACTGACACTACATTATCTATATCCATACCTAGACATTCACTGAACTTGAGCAAGAGCTCAGAGCAACACTGATTAGTATGCTGAACAGGGTCCTGCCAGTTTAATTAACCTCACCTTGTGGTACTGTCTGTTTTCTCTTGGATTCACCCCAAATGGTAGTAGTATGTTTTTATAAGGTACCCATGCAATATGTTGATATTCCAGAAGCAGGGCAGACCTTAGGACTTCTAGAACCCTTGGTGAACCATAGCTCTTGCCCCTATACCCTGTCTGCACATGCTTGCTAACATAAGTAAAAACATGTTAGTGGGGCGACCCACCAGCTAGGAGCTTGAGGCTAGTTCTACTATTTTATACCTCCCAAGTGTCTCTGTTTGGGACAAATCTCTGTGCCCATCTTTTAGAAAATTTTCTGTCTATAGCCCTAAAAGTCACCGTTGACTATATATATATACAGTATATATATCACATATCTTACACAGATACATTAACATCTATCAATATGATAGGACCAGCCTTTGTCAGTGGTTACAGTAGTTGGTGAAACATCAGTAAAAACTGGTAAGTATATAAGTAGAGTTGCTATGGGTCTTTGGTATAGAGACAATGCAAGATCATACATTATATGAAAACATGAACATTCCCAAATTAGGGAACAGGAACAGATTCCTGTGCAAAAACATGAATCTTTGTATATTTATAAATGGAGGTAGAAATATTTCTAAGTCTCTACCAAACCTCAAAAGCGTTCGCTTAACATTACAGCTGTTGGCAGGATGTCCAACACATATCACGTATGTGTCGTGCCAGTGGAGAATGTAAGGGGTAAATGTGTGTGAACAAAGAATAGCAAAGGCCTAGCAGAAAATGACATCTGTCATCAACGTATCATATAGTGTGGGAACAAGTTTTGGAGCAGGTGGCGCTAGTGTGAATGATGTTTGTTTTGCATTTCAACTATGCTAACCACCAACAGTGCTGATTGTTTTGTATTAAAATAATTAGCCAGAAGGTGAAAAGTGTTTTTTCCTCCTCTATTACCTCCTATCAATATCACCTGTGCCAGTTATCAAACATTGCCACTATAATAATAGAACTATCGCAGCTAAGCAAAATGTACATTTCAAGTGACCTTAAATAGACTTCTAGCTGCCAGGCAAAGTATGAATTATTAGGTAGTGATAGCAAAAGTACTAAAAGAAAGTGCTACAGCTCATTCCCAGAAGCATAGCTTTTTTATAACACTTTATCATTGTACATAACTACAAAAAGTTTAAAAATCAAATAATATTATATAATATCAAGATATTATATAGTATTTGACTTACAGAAATATTCTACATGTTTTAATCTACACAAGGACACGTTTTATAAGCACCCAATGACACATTGTTAAAAGGTATGATATCAGCCGAAGGACAGTAGGGTAACATCATGGCCACCATTTGTGAAATTTTTTATCTATCACATTTCTCAAATTGTTCATTTTATAGTTTCATATGCTAAATAATGATGTTTAGAGAATGAAATAAGCCAACTATAATGATTAGAATCCCACTGTATGTGTATAGGAGCAACTATGATAACTTCATGTTATAGGGATTTATTTCTGCCCATTATATTATCTCTCCTCTTCTGTTGCTGATTGTTGTTGATTGGTTCAGGCAGCCTTTATAAGGGGCGAGTGAGAGGAAAGAAGGGAAGCCTAGACTAGGAAAGTGAAAACATATGTTATTTTTGCCCCTTTTTGCCACAATGCAGATTCCTGAGGTAAGACAGCAATTTAAGGTCCCTAAATTAAATCTAGTCTCTTCATGTTAAATAACAAAATAATTACATGGACTGAAAAACAAAGCACAAGCTATATGTAGTTTTCATAAACTTAACGTGACCAAAAATTGTAAAGGGGACACTTCCTTTCAAATAATGCATTGACTTTGACCATTGGTCATATTATTACACTCATTTCTTTGCAAAGGGAAACTGAACATTTAAGCCTGGGAGGACACTGATATCTTGAGGAAGATCCCTAGTGTGTGAAGCTTTAATGTAACAAACCATATAACATTAAGTAAATATTTTACTAATATTCATTAACGTAGTGTAGAGATTGTCAGTAATTTATTTTTTCATAAATGTACATATTTAGAATTCCCTTAATTAACACACTACTAAACATACTATTTTTCCTTGTCCTTGTTTTAATTCCTGTCATTTATCATCCTTGTTGGACTGTAAATGACTGTTATCGCTAATGTACAATGCAGTAATTGTAACATTGTTAAATGAAGCAATGGATAATAAATTAATCCAACAAAACACTTCTTTTTTTAAATTGTAGTATTTATGTTTGGATGTTAAAATTGCTGAACTGATTAGGCTCCCCACACAGGCTGTGCATACCTCAGAGCCACACTCTTTCAGTCCCCACACGCTAAATATGAGCGCCAGGATATGAGGCAGCATGTGTGGCCAAATGTTAGTGTTAGTTTGTATGTATGTGCGCTAGTGTGTGTATAAGTATTTTACTGTGTATGTGTTTAAGTTAGTATGTTAGCTCACGTGTGTGTGCGTGTATGTTAGTGTGTATTTGTGCAAGTAAATGACTGTTTACATAAGTATGTTAGCATGGGTGTAAGAATATTACTGTGTGCAAGTATGTTTAATATTGTGTTAGTGTGTGTGTGAGTATTAGACTTGTGCATTCGGAAAATTAATGAAATTTGCCAATTTTGCCCATTCATAAAAATCTCAGAAAACAACAAGGGACTCCGAACGAAACAAAGGAAAAACGAAGCAAAGGGCTCTGAATTTTTGCTTAAACTTTATTGTTTTTTCACACCTCACTCACTCTTCTTACTTATGCTCTCTCGCACTCTCATTCACTCTCTCTCATGCTCTCTCTGAATGTTTCTCTACATTTTTCGACGGCCACTTTTGTGCCCTTGTCTGCTTGCTCTGCAGCAGTTTCTTCTCTTGCATCTTCTTGTTATTCTGTTTTCTCCCTTCATCCACTGCTCCTCCTGTTTTCTTTCTTTGTCCAGTTCTGAACCTGGCCTCCAGGTGAACTTCCACAAAAGGGTGGAGCATCCGGACACACCGTCTCCCCGATTGGCAGAACGGGGAGAGGTTCCACCATTTTATCTAGATATAATAACAGGGTAAGGTGTGCAAAATCCTTAGACCATTAAGAGCATCTTAGAGCATCTCTTGACTAATTCCCAATAATTCCTTCAGGTCACCTATTCCATCTTGAAAGGCATTGGGCACCAATAAAATGACCAATGAGAAGGAGCATAATCATAAGTGCACAGCCCCACGCCACATTCGTATGCTTATGCAGTGTGTGGCTGGGCATATCCAGCCGGTGGCCGCAAACGCCAGCACCCAATCTGTCAGTGGCAGATCGAGCAAGTTTAGAGCTCTGTCGGCCAGTGGCCAGTGGCCCACCGGGTCTTGCTAGAAATATGTATGCCTATTTCTTCCACAAGGCAACAAAGTGTAATTTATCCCACCCTTCGTTGCAGTCCCCTTTTCCTTTTTGGCTCATGTTTAAATGAGAGTTTAAACGAGAATGTTCATGTCTATCTCTGGATGTACCCCTATGTACAATGACCTTCTTAATATCTGCAAGTGACACATAGAAAACACTGTAATGCAGTGAAATACTGTGCATTTGATATGTTTCAAAGCAGTCAGCATAAAACTACTGATTCTGTTAAATTATGCATTAAAGTAATTTTTGTTCCATTAAATTAAGCTGAACAGAGTTATTGCAAGATCATTTTTTAAGTAGCAAGTGAGCACTTTCAAAGTAAACTGCATCCATTCTTTTTAAGCTCTGTGATACTTTAAAAGCCACAGTGAGTAAATGAACCATGCAAGTTTCTGATTACTATTGATAGTTCTGCTCAAAAGGAGCATTTCTCCAAAATGTGAAAAACAGATAAAATTGTCTGAGCTGGACCGTTTTTTATGATCAGATAACCAATGGTACTTTAACCCCTCTGGCAGCCTAAGGGTTAAAGAGGATTAAGAGGCTGACATTCCACTGTTACATTGAACATTTGCTTAATATCTTCTTATTAACCCCTTCAGGACCGGGATTTTGATACTAAGGTGTCGCTAAAGGACCGGAGCCGTTTTTGTGTTTTTGCCATGTCTTTCTTCAACTGTAATTTCTCTCTTATCAATCGGTGCACCCACACAAATCATATATTGTTTTTTTCAGCACAAGTAGGGCTTTCATTTGAAACCATAGTAAGCTGGGTAGTACATTGTTTTGTTTGAAAAAAACTGGAAAAAGTGGGGAAAAAATGAAAAAACGCATTTTTTTTACAGTTTTGTATACATACAAATTGTACACACATTAAACCAATGGGAAAAAATTATCCCAAATATATTCATTAACTTGTCCTGATTTGGAAACCACCCAACATGGCCAGGATTTTTATCTATTTTGACCAGTATAGGGCAAATATTGCAAGGCATGCATCACGTTTTTGAAATGTAATTTTTTTCAAATTTGGCATGGCAGTCTAATAACTGCAATAGTTGTCACAGATACTGATTACCCCCCCAAAATTATATGTTTATGAACAGTAGATAAGTCAAGGTGTACAACTAGGGTCATTTTGACACTTTTCAAACAGGGATTTTATCGCCAATTGCTGCCAAATTTTGAGGTATTTTTATATTTTTTTGTTCTTTTTTGCATATGTTGCAATGTTGCTTTAGATTTTATATTATATTTTGTATAGAATATGTGCAACTGCAGAACAAAACACCAAATTGTGTTCACCAACATCCCCCGGTTCCAACAAGGCCTCACATGCATGGTTCATGCATTTTTTCAGGAAGCTATGAGGGCAAAACTGGAACATGCGCATTTTCTTTTTCACATTTGGAATTTTCAGAAATTGGTTTCCTGGGCCCATATCCCATTTGGGACATTTTGGAAGCCCCCTGCTGTAAATTATCCCATAAAAGTATATATTTATGAACAGTAGACAAGTCAAGGTGTTCAACTAGGGTAGTTTTGACAGTTTTCAGCTAGCCTTTTCTTCACTGATGTCTGCCAAAGTTCACGGAAAATTTATTTTATTGCGTTTTTAACAAATACATTTCAATGTTAAAATTTATTTCTTGCACAGCATATGTGCAACAGTGGAAGAAAGCACCACATTTTGTTCACCAACACCCCCCGGTTCCAACAAGGCCTCACATGCATGGTTCATGTATTTTTTGAGGAAGCTATGAGGGCAAAACTGGAACATGTGCATTTACATTTTTTTAAATATTTTTTTTCATCAGATTACTTGTAAGTGACAGGTTTAGGCCGCTGACATCAATCAGGGAGACCGATCAATAATCAGCGACTTAAAATGTCACCGACAAGTGATCAGGTAATAATTATGATTTTTTCATTTTATTAATAATTTGTGTTTTTTCATAATTACCCTAGATGACCCCTCTCTCTTTGTAGAGCAGGGTCATCCGTGGGCTGCCATAATGATCCGATCACTCCTATTGGCCATGGGCGATCTGATCAGCCCAGCATTTGACCTGGAAGCACCCTGGACTTTCAGGTCAGTGCTGTTATTTATTTTTTATTATTATTATTATTTTATTAATTTTTTTTCATTTATTTTTTTTTATTATTATTTTTTTAATTATTATTATTATTTTTTACATTATTTTTTTTAACTCTTTCAATGCTGATGCTCCATTGAAGCACAGCATTGATTGATATTTAGTCCCCACAAGCTTGTGGGGACTAATATTAACCCCTGCAATGCTGCGATGGGGGTCATACACAATCGCAGCATTGAAGAGGTTAATTGAGGAAGAGGGGGGTAGGGGTTAACTGAGGAAGGGTGGGGGGGTCTGGTCTCCACACTCATGTGGAGACCAAAGAACCCTGTCTCCCTGTCCCTGAAGCTGCCTCTGGCAGCTGGGACACAATCTCCAATAGACTGGAGATTGTAGGGGAGGAGTCTCTCTGATCAGTCCTACAGGACTGATCAGAGGACTTCTGGTGGCTCGTTTTTGCTGTTGCTGGTCTGCCTGGGCTTCCAGGCAGACCGGCAGCAGCAGAACCCCCTAAAAAACGGGAATTAACCCCTTCAATGCCGCGATCGCGGCATTGAAGGGGTTAACGCTGCACTGACGCTCTCATGGAGCGATCAGGCAGCAGGGGGGTGTTGGATCAGGTCCCCACACTTGTGTGGTGACCCATTCAATACCCCCCCTTCCCTGAAGCTGCCTGTGGCAGCTGAAACAGCGATTGCAGATTTTTCTGCAATCGCTGTTTCTGCCTACAAAATCACTCCGTGGGAGTGATTGTGGGCTTGGGGGCGGGCTTAGACAGGCTGTGCTGTCTGCCCAGGAGTCCTGGGCAGACAGCAGCAGCAGCACCCCCACGATCACCGCGATTGTGGTGATGTGGGGGCGTTTTTTGGAGGAGACGTACCTGGTACGTCCCGGTCTACCGGTGACTGTTAACCAGGAAGTACCAGGTACGTCCCGGTCCTGAAGGGGTTAAAATGAATATTTAGTAAAATAGTAAATTATGCAAACATGTAACTAGATAAGGCCTGAGAGACTATAGGGCCAGGGCCGCACAACGCAGAGGCGTACCTAGAGTATTTTGCACCTGTGGCAGATCCTGTATGTGGCACCCCCACACACACACTTTAAAACTTAGCATAACTGCTATCATTATATACTGAGGCACACATTGACGGTGGACAGCATAACTATCATTATATACTTAGGGATTATGCTGTACCACCGTCACTGTGTGCCTATACATTGAGCCAGACACTGACAATACACTGACAATACCCCTATCACTATATACTAAGCCAAACATTGATGTTGTGTAGGCCTAACACTTCAGTGACTGGCTTAGTATATAGCAGGGATGCACCGAAATGAAAATTCTGGACCGAAACTGAAAATTCAGCATTCACTTGGCCAAAACCGAAAAAAAACAACTTTAAAATACTTTTAAAAGTAACACACCAAAATTAGACAAAAAAAATCAATAACAATATTAATATATATATATATATATATATATATATATATATTGACAGCAATCACCATCCTATCATGCCCAGGTTCTAGCATGTTCTGTCTGACTTAGCATGATAGGAGTGTGATTGCTGTTTGCAATCATATATATATAAATTAATAGTGTTATTGAATTTTTCTGTCCAATTTTGGTGTGTAATTTACTTTTAATAAAAGTGTTGTTAACACACCAAAGTTGGACAAAAAAAATAACTGATAACAGCAATCACACTCCTATCATGCCTAGGCAGCCAGTACATGCTGGAATCTGGGCATGATAAGAATGTGATTACAGCCTCCTTATGCCATGCTATCCCCCCACACTTACGCATCCATGCTATCTGAAACCCTCATTCACAAACATTCAGCATAACACCCATCACTCTCACACACTTAATAATCTGCTATTTTACTACCTTTCCTCTGTCCTTCTTCTTCTGAGTCCTGTACTTCGGTGGGCGTGGCTTCAGTGTTGTGCGCCGGGATTTGACATCCCTGCTATATACTAAGCCAGTCACTGACGTGGTAGGCCTACACCACATCAATGTTTGGCTTAGTATATAGTGATAGGGGTTGTACTGCAGTATTGCCAGTGTCTGGCTCAATGTATAGGCACAATTAATGGCAAAATTCTAATGGCATTTTGCCCTTTGGTCCTTGAGCCAATTTTACCGGCATTATACCACGATTAGTCCTTTAGGCTAAAAAATGTTTGGTTGTAAGTACATAATGTACATTGTTGCAAATATCAGGTAATCTTAATGATAGAGAACCTGTGGCTGGCGGCACTGTTGCTTACAGTAGCATGGATACCACATGAAGGAAATTTCCAGTATGTTTAAGTTTTGTAATAAGCATAAGCAGAAGTTATGGACAGATGTTAAGTAAGGTTGGAATATATTTGTCCCTACCCATGTTAAGTTATGGACAATTGTATGTATTTCTAGAGCTACAGCTGAAAAGGCAGTCAAGGTGAAAAATCTTCATACTCTCACTCAGGGTTGCTTGGTACCCTCAAGTAAAATAATTTAGACCCCAAATGTTGTTTACAAAGAGATTTTTAATGTGTAAGAATTATCATCCCATCCACTGTGTACACGGTACTTTATTATCTAGTTTATTATAAAACACTACCGGGGTCACATAATGCTCTGTCATGCTATCCCCCAGCAGTAACACAGCAGCTGGCACGGTGTGTTAGCAGATGCCCAGTCAGGTAAGTATTGAGATACTTGACCATTATACCAACAGGGACTTTTATGATGCCACATTCTAAATACATAGATATTAATATGAAGTTGGTCCTGCTTTGCAGCTGTAGCAGCTTCCACTCTTCTGGGAAAGTTTACCACAAGCGTTTGTAGTGTTTCTGTGGGATTTTTTTGCCCATTCATCTTGTTGAGCATATGTGATGTCCGGCACTGATGTTAGACAAGAAGGGGCCTGGCCCAGAACAGCCCCATACCATTGGCGATGAGCTTTACACCACTCGAGCTGATGCTTGGCTTGCTAGAGGGGCAAGGTGGAAACTCATTCCATGAAGCGCCCATCACATAGTTTTTGTGCTGATATGAATGCCACTGGAAGTTGGGAACTCTTCAGCTATGGAATCAGCAGAGTCTTGGCGACTTTTACACACCATGCACCTCAGCACTGAGTGAACCCTCTCTGTGACTTTACGTGGTCTTCCATTTGGTAGCTGAGTTACTGCTGTTCCTAAATGCTCCACTGTTCCACTTTCTAATAATACCACTTATAGTTGATCATGGAATATCTAGCAGGGATGAAATTTCACAAACCTTATTGCAAAGGTGGCATCCTATCACAGTACCATGCATGAATTCACAAATGTTGGTAAATGCAGACTGCATGGCTAGGTACTTGATTTCATACCTTTTTTTACATGTGGCAATGGGTCTGATTGAAACACCTGAATTCAATAATTAAGAGGTGCCCCCATACTTTTGTCCATATAGTGTTGTTTCTGTGTGTGATGAGGGGATACAATTATATACAGTAGGGGGAAGCCATTGTTGTACTTGCCCCTTGGGCCAAAAAGCGCAAGCACCTGATGTAAGACTTAATGGAAGTGAGTGATGTCATATATCATCCTTAAAAAATAAACCACTAAACCCAGGTCTCTTTCCACAATGAGCATTACAGCCATTTAACCCAGCAATTGCCTGTAGCCCTGACTTTTTGCTCTCATGTCCTGTCCTGCTAACTCTCAACAGTAATTTAGACATAACAGAACTCAATCCAGCGTCTGGAAGAGATATCGTTAATTCACTAGAGAAGAGATTTGAAAAAAAAAAAGCTAGTTAAAATGGAAACTTTTCATAATCAAACTAGTGTCTGCTGGTAACATTATAATTTAACATAAAAGGGGAAACATTTTCAAGTTTAGCATTATCAGACAGTTGTTTATGTAGACCAAGGCTGAGCAGTATACCATGCATTCCGGTTTTGATGAGGATATTATGTTGTCATTCAAGAACATCTGTACTACCTGAAATAGTCACAATCTTAATTAAATGTAAAAAAAATCACTTCGCAGTCTGATTACTGTAATTAGCTTGTTATTGTGAAACACCTGGTTTTCCATGCAGGATATGCATTAGGAGGAACACACTTGTCCTGGACTAACTACAAGGTTGAGACAAATAATATGCCAACCTTACTTAAAGTCTGACCTTGGCCTGTAAAGTGTAGTGGCCAGACTGAAAGTGTACCATGTAACACAAAATGGCTTACAGCTTAGGCCAAGGTAACAGAGTATCGCTAGGGTCAAGTATTAATTGTAATATTTGTAAACTGTATGTTTCCTCTCCAGTGATTAACTTAAGTACATTTTAATTTAATTCTATTATTTTGAATCTGTTTGTAGGCTGCAAATACTGCGTGTTTCAGCTGTATTCTCTGTCCTATCATGCACCAAGCCATCTGTTATGGTCTGTAATTTCTTATGTTCACCGTTCATTACCTTCCCTTTAGCACATGCCAACAATGATATATTATTCGGCCAGAACAATTATATGCTGACATGTTTTTCTTACCTTCTGCTGTATTATTATGTCCACATTTTTATTATTTCCCTTTGTTTTATTAAAATCGCCTTAGTACAGATGGAGAACATTTCCTATTATTGATATAAATGACTACCTCTACTTGACATTAAACATGATAGCATTTCTATAATTTTGGCTCCCTTTTAATGTGACAGCACAGAATTTATTCACTGAACAGTGCTTTGCAGGTTAGTGGCCATTTTAGCATAACACATGGCAAGTATGTGTTTAACACATTGCAGCTCTACTATACCACACATGAGCTGTAAAATGTACTGTAACAAGAAAGTACATTGCACTTAATCATTACATGTTGCAGGGCTGAGCCTAGGGTCACTGACGCCTGGGTGCAAAAAATGTTTTGACGCCCCACCAGGTGGGAGTAGCAATATTGCTTACTCCTCCTCTTAACAACCATAACTCCTCTAGCCACACACATTTGCTATGGCAACCACTCCGCCTCTTTGGGGACAGAGGGGCAAAGCCATAGCTAGCTCCTTTTGTGTCTGAGGCAAGAACAGACATTTGTGCCCCCCACTATACATAAAACATTTGTTATTTTAAGGAAAGTAGATAAACAACAAAGGAATTCATTATATTAGAACTGCAGAGAATTAAAAAATAATAGTAAAACAAGTTTCCCCAGACTCACTGTCAGATTTTGACACTCCCATCAATCAATATATACTGAGCCTGATGGTGGTACAGTGTAACTCCCATTAATATACACTCACTGGCCACTTTATTAGGTACACTTTGCTAGTACTGGGTCTGAACCAGTTTTGCCTTCAGAACTGCCTTCATTCTTCGTGGCATACTTTCTACAAGGTGCTGGAAACATTCAATTGATACTAAGGGACCCAAAGTGTGCCATTTTACTACCACCAACAGCCTGAACCGTTGATACAAGGCAGGATGAGTCCATGCTTTCATGTTGTTTGCGTGAAATTCTGACCCTGCCATCTGAATGTCACAGCTGGAATCAAGACTCATCAGACCAGGCAACATTCTTCCAGTCTTCCATTGTCCAATTTTGGTGACCCTGTGCAAATTGTAGCCTCAGTTTCCTGTTCTTAGCCGACAGGGGTGGCACCCTGGGTGATCTTCTACTGCTGTAGCCCAAGGTTCCATGTTTTGTGCGTTCAGAGATGGTATTCTGCATACCTTGTGTCACTGGTAGCTATCGGATAATCGGACACATAGGGAGTGGGTGTGCAAGGGTTAAATATACCAGCCCTCTGGTCACTCACTTAACCCTTAAACACACCACAAAAACCCACACCAGACTGGTAACACACTGCCAACCAAGTTATGTTTTAAGCTGACTACAGCTTTGGTAACGCCCGGTACCACACTGAAGCGATCAAAAATGTAAATAAACCCAATTTAAGTAAAACAAGTAACGTGGTTTATTCCAGCTTTCTCGGAAGGCAGAGTTCGGTTAGAGCACAAACGAACTTGCTCTCTCTTACCTCTACATCCTCCTTCCCTCTATTCCTACCCATTTGCCCCTACCACAATTATTGGTCCACAAGAACCTCTATAAATCTGTGGGTTTTAAAAGTTACTTTCTATGGTACAGACCCTTTAATGTAGGGCAAAAGTTGTTAAAATTGAGCTCCTCTCCTCTTTTGCTCTGTACACGTAGATGTGATTTGCATGCTTTTCTGGCCAGGTGTGCACCATGGAAGGAGGACATGTGTATGCCTGCCGTGACTTTGTTTCCATGGCACTGAGGACGTGAATGAGGTAAGCATCCAAATGAGAAGTTGCAGATGCCATGTTCGATCAAATGTGACTGTTACATTTTAATGAATTAGGTAATAACACAGAAAGTCCTGTTTTAATTACAGAAATTGCCTTGAATATGATATTTTGTGTCCTATTAAATATTTGAGCTATCATTTAAAAAAAATAAAAAAAATATTGTCAAAATCAGAGATTTTATGGAAATATTATTTGCAAGATCCTTGAGGATATTAGTGTTACATAGGGACACTTTTGCATTGCATCCAAACAATATCTAAACAAATCTTGATCTTGCCCGATGATATAACAAATGCATTATACACATGTCAAATTCACTGCCAATTTCTGTCAAAATAGAGAAGGCTGACAGAACATATTGAGGGCAATTGTAATTTCTTTCCTTTTGTTTATTCTTAGCATCACAAAGTATATTTATTAAAAGTGTGTGTTTTGTTTTCCGATTAGGGATTATTTTTCTCAGTGGAGTTCATTGATGAGTGGGCAATGGCGTATTTATGGTGTGTGGGCACCCCTAGACCTACCATAGTGACGGAGATCCTCCTCAGGGGCCTTCTCCCTGCAGATACCCAGGATAGGACCTTCTGTCCCGGCACTTCACATTAGTTTACAATGATGCCTCCCCGACTAGCCCTAACAAACTATAATAGGGCAACCAGCTCTGACTAAAACACAGCACAGAGACTGAAACCCCCCTGGGCCAGCTGTTCCAGGCCTAGTCACCTGGGCCAACACATGCCACTGCATGCGCAGCAAATGTTGCCTTGTTTACGTTTCCACTTGCCTTGCTTCTAAGGTCTCCACCAAAGGTGAACAAATCAGTTGTAAAAATAATCATATTGTGTAACAAAATAATGAAGATGGCTGTTCTCACTATTATTCAAACAAAACATTTGTAATACCTTTATATTCATTATTTAAGTTTCCGAGCACAATTATGTAGGCTTGTTAGATGTATTAAGTATACTAAGTATATATTGGGCGGTACTAAATAATGTGATATATCTCAGAGAATTAGTATAGTTATACTAATCCTATCTATGAACTGTACAGAGGATTAGCATTTCTTTTGACATGTTTTATAGACCTCTAACTGACCTTGTTTTCTTTACAATTTCTCGACTTCCCACAACAAGACATTTCTGAGAGTATAGATTTCCCTTTTTTCAATGACCCAGAAAGAAATATTCTCACACTTTCTGGTATACTTGACTTCTTAGGCCTGTCTGTACAACTCTCTAATTGTTACAAAAATAAATTGTATATTTTATGGGTCATTGAAGTTATTTATATTTGATGTTATTATGAAAAAAATCAGTCACCCAGCAGGTATACAGTAAGATGTACAGTACTGCGGTGGATGGCAATTAAAGATAGTTTGATTAATGACATTACATTTATTTATGAGCATTAGTTCCTCAATCCGATGAATCTGTTCCTCTCTTTCAATCCATTCTCTAATTGAACTTGCTTGTGGTTTCCAGGAATGTAATGTAATCAACAACTTAACAACACTGACCATGTGTACTAGAAAATAATTCTTATACATTGTGTTGGGTATGTCAGTGTGGTGAAGCAAAACCAGAGCTGGTGTCCAAGTGGGTTGTTTTCCAAAAATTAGAGGCCATTCCCACCTTATATAAGCAAAAGGGACCCAACACCATTGTTATTGACAATTTTGCATATTGAAAATTTTAATGTAATTGGTTATTTTGTATTTCTAAATGTACTATAGGATCTGCTGTATCTCTATAAATAAAATGTACTGCAAAGTACTGTAATGTAACTTTGGTTTAGGTTTTTGGCTGCTAAGTTTGTCTTTAATAGTAACGTTTCATTTTTGTGTTGCCTCTGAAATACACCATATTTGCATGTAAAGCTTATCATTGCAAAATACTATAGAACGTGTAAGTGAAGTACAACAATGCCCATGAAAAGCATACATAGCCTTTCTCAATTACAAGCAATCCTATTAGAGGTTTAAGCGAGAAGAAGAGGTCTATTTGTTATTTGGTCTGGTTTGGTTCTTCAAGCGATAACCAGAATACATTAAGTGTAAAAAGCACTAACTCCAAAGGGACTTCTTGACTGTGAAATCAAATATAGTGCTTTGACTTGAAAAGCCTGGAAACCTTTTAAAATAAGCTTTCAAAATGTTCTGGTATGAATTGTTCCAAAACTGCTTAAAGTTATTAGAATATATCGGGTAATTACAGTTGCTTTGAAATCCTCATAACATTATTTTTTAGATGTGGTTCAAAAGAGTTGTATTTTAATCTTCTGTGCTGTCATCTGGGCAGTCAGCGTAGTCTCCATATCTCACATCTCCTTTGACTCTGAGCATATGCTGTTTTTTTTCCTTAACTGCATTTCTGATTTAAGCTAGCAACATGATTACTATGCACAACCAATTTGGAAAAAAGACTGAATTTGAACAAATCCAGACAACATTAATAAAGATTGTTACTTCTTGTAAGTTATTTCCCTAATATATATATTCCATGCTGGGGGTATTTTTTCGTAATAGATTTTAGTATTAAGTGAACACTGTATAATATGTAAAAGTATTTTAAACATTAACTGGTAAGATGAATTTATTATACACAAAGAAACAATACAAGATAGTTCAAAAGTGAAAATGAAAGGGACTAAATCATTGTTCCTGATATCATACAAACTACTATAATTATGAAATGAGAGGCAAACTGATCATCATGTGAAAAAAATAGGTTTTTCAAAACAGTGAAATCCTTGCTGATTCTTAATCTAGTTGGTGCTGATAGACTGTAGGATTTGTGTGTAACATGGCTATGTACAGTACCAAACAAGTTTATAACACCTTTTAGTGGCCCAGCATTATAGTACTGTGACAAGAAATCAGAAACCTTCTTCAGAACTAAACTCTCAGAATAAATATTATTGCACTAAGCTTGAATGTTAAAGTTTTAAACTATTTCAGTAAAATCAAGGATCTTAAATATTGGAGAAAAATATTAGAAGAAACAATGGACATTTTCTGAATAATTGAAAGCATAAATATATTGATAAAGGGTGCTTACGCCAGGCTTAGGTCTCCCATGAAAAATTTGCCCTTTCTCAATTTCTTTTATTTTTGCTTATATGTCACTGAAAATAAATAGTTAACCACACCTATATCACCCATGTGAAAAAGTAATTGCCCCTCTAAACCTAATGTACTCTTGTATAATCCTTGCCAAAAAGCAGGCCAGTATATTCTTAAACACCTACACAGAACAAACAGTCACGACCCCCATAGGTAGCTTTTCTCCCCAAGTCATACAGACTTTAAGTTTAGTTATTTGTATGTTGTGTTGTATATTATAAAGTATAAAAAAAATTAGCTATTCAATTCCAGATCCTCCTCATAATTTTTGCAACTCTTGCTTGTAATCCTTCCAAATCGATCATATCTTTCTTATAAATTGGCAACCAAAATTTAACTATGTATTTTTTGCATTGATACCCTTATAAATACATACTAGTAATTTGCTACTTGACACTGAGTTAAGAATCACAATTTATTAGTATTTTTTCGATACCTCACAATTATCATGTGCTATTTCTCTGGCCATTCACTAAATTAAATCATTTCACAACAGACATAAAACATGAGCTGACTTTATAATCCTACACAATTGGATGCCATCTGCAACAACAGACATTTTAGTAATAATACCATATTTGCTCGATTATAAGACAAGGTTTTTTCCAGAGAAAATGCTCTGAAAAATACCCCTCGTCTTATAATCGGGGTCGTCTTATAATCAGACCTCAAATAGGTCTGACTATGAGACTAAGATCCAGATCCCCCGCAGGGATGCAGGGGACCTGGATCCTCCTGTGTTATGCCCTCCCCCCCCAACTTAGCGGTGCATCTGAGTCCCCGGTGCTTAGTCCGGGCAGCGTGTAGAGCTCTACGCTCTGCCCGGACTAAGCACCGGGGACTCAGATGCACCGGTAAGTTTGGAGGAGGGAGGGAGAGGGAGTGTTAAATGGGGGACATAAGGCATTTCTGGAGGCAGAGTGCTCTGTTAAATGCCTTTTAACCCCCTTAATGGCACTCTTACTCCAGAAATGCCTTTTAACCCTCTATACGCCACTCTGCCTCCTGAAATGCCTTATACCTCCCTATATGCCACTCTGCCGCATAATATGCTTTTTAACCCCCTAAATGCCAGAGTGGCATATAGGGGAATAAGGCAATTCTGGAGGCAGAGTGGCACATAGGGGGTCAAAAGGCATATCATGGGGCACAGTGGCATTTAGAGGGTTAAAAGGCATATCATGGGGCACAGTGGCATATATGGGGTATAAGGCATTTCTGAGGCATAGTGGCAAGCCTGGGGGAAGATGTGCATAACTGGGGGGGCAGGTTGTAAAAAAAGGAAATAAAAACAAAATATTTTTCTCAATCATAGCTTTTATTAACAAACAATTGTTCACAAAGTTTTCATGAATTAACATTTACTGGTAAAACTTTTTTTCTATAGGGTCGTCTTATATTCAGGCTTTTTCTTTTTTTCCTAAATTAATATTCAGATTTTGGGGGGTCGTCTTATAATCAGGGTCATCTTATAATCGAGCAAATACGGTAACATTAATAAACAAATTAAAGATGGAGAATAGAGGCCTGTGGTACCCTACTTTTAACTTCAACGCCAGAAGAAATTTCATGTATTAGTAATGTTCTTGCCTCTCATGGGCAATGTATCAAGTCCCTTAGCAGAAAGTGAATATCTAAATTCCTACACATTCATATTTCTACATACATGATTGTAAAAGCACAGGAGAATTTTTTTGCGGAATCTGTTCTTCATAAAATGATGCTGGTTAATATGAATAGCTTTCTTTCCCTCAATATAGTCTTCCATTGCTTTAAGCCGTACAACCACTTCTGATGCTGTAATCACTAGTCTTTAATTTTCCATTTGTGCTTATGATCCCTTATAAAATAACAGGATCACAATAGCATTATCCTATAACACATGGTTAAGAGTCCCTGAATATTAAACATAGTTTTCAGATAACTTACTGAGCTAAAGAGGAACCTTCAAAATGCACAGGTCGGTCATTGGCATCCTCTATATGTAACACACAATTTATATTATATAATTAATATTCAATTAATGAGCCATAACAACACAATTGCACCACATTCCATGTGATGCTGCAATGCAGTGTTATGGGTAATTGCTTGAAAATCCAATAGTACATTGCCAACATTTATAAAAGAATTGATTTGTTAGTGCCAAACAAAATTGGTATTTCTGCACTTCATATGTTATTTCTAGCTTTCTCCTACTCCAATGGGTTTATGCATTTTAAGAGTAAATTACTTTGCAGAAAATGTAGTAGGGTAGGCTGACAGTTTAAAATATGTACTGTCTTATTTAATTCATGTTTCTATTTATCAGAGTTGGGAACTCTGGAATGTGAATTAAACTAGATTTATTAAAAATAGTTTTTATAGAAACCAGTTGTTATAATGATCATGAATACAGTATGTTCTTTATTGTTTTCTTCACCTGCCTATGCCCTGGTTTTGTTTGCTTAATTCAATTATTATTATTATGTATAATAGTATAAAAAAATATAGAATGATTTAGTAAAATATTATTATAATTTCCTAGCTGATACTTTATTAACAATTCTAATATGGTAACATGCAAATAAAATGTTAAAATGCTTACAATGTTAAATGCTACAATTTAAGACATCAAATTATTGGAGGTGAGTACCGCTTGGGCCATATGGTGGGGTAGACAAAGTGGTTGGCTGGATTCAGTGTCCGTACAAAGGAAGTAGTATTTATAATATGGCTTGTCCACAACTTACTATGTCAGAAATTACATCCCTTGCAATCCATCTTTTCCATACTGCCTCTGCTGTGAGTTCTTTGTCCAACCACATAAAATCTCTCATCCTTGATTTCTTTGTGCAACTTTGTTTCACTGATTCTTGTGGCAGCAGGGCTCTGAAAGGGATGCAAAATAGATGTCTACAGTCACTCAAAAGGCAGAGGTTGCTCCTATAGTGTTCCCACTGCTGTTCAAAGGCAATCTTTTTGCTAATACAGTAGTTATGAGGCAACAGAGGAAACACTGTTCCATAGGATACAATCTGAATAATTTTTTAAAGGTTATCATTGCAAGGAATGCCTGTATACCGGTCTCAACTTTTGTATGTGTGTGAAAATCAGAAAAAGAAATAAGAGAAAATTGGAGAAAATATAAAGTTTCCTTGTGCTGTGCATCGCAAAGCCACCACTTCCATGATCTGTAGATCAGACCATTATTCCAATGGCACACAGAGGTGAAATGTCTAATGATTCTGGGACACAATAACTAACTGGGCTGCTCTGGTTTAAATATTTTGGGGCATTACCGTATTCCTTTATTTGAGTTAACTGTAATTCCCCATATACTGTCGCTACCACTATGTCTAGAGTGGCAAGGACTAAAGGCAACATTTACACATGACTGAATTCTTCCTGTACTCCTTGTATGTTCTTTCTATAAAGTTAGTAAAATGCGTATGGGCATTATTGTTTGCCAAATTATATTATTGATGCAAATCTGTTAGACTGCACATTTTTATCTAAGGTAAGCCTTTTTCTTGTTTTTATATTAAAAACATAGTTTTATATTAAAAGAATATACTCACAAATGTAATATGCATTCTTGAGTCTACTTTCCTTTAAAAAAAAAAGTAACTTGCAAATAGTTTAAGAACAATTTTTTCTATTTTTTAGACAGAATGTGTCAAATGTTCCCTAATTATCATTTTAATATGAACAAAATGCTTCTGTAATTATTGATTTGAAAAAAACCCCCACCAGAATGAGCACCATGTTTGAAAAATATGACTAATATTATGCTTCAAAAGTTTCCAACAAATACCATCTCACTAGGATGATTGAAGCTACATATTGACATTACCTATATATTATCCTAATTCAGGGTTTCGTTTATTTCAGATTCATCGTTAGCATTCTTAATTTTCATTTTATAAATTGGATTGATCATATTTCATTAAAGGTGATGATCCCTAAATCATGTTTCTAAACATTAAGCTGACCGCTTTGTATTTATGTTTGCACAGGATCAAGCATTGTTGAAGGATACAAGTACATTTTCTCCTGAAGAAGCCTATTCTTGTAGGCAAAACACGTAGAGAAGACATTCTATTGATTTGTTTGTATTTGACTTCTGGATCTATCTTGCCTACATTTTATCCACATTTGTCGTATGCCCGTGGATTTTAGATAATACACCATTGGTGGTATTTTTGTGTTTTTTTATTGGAGTATGTATTAAAGAAGAAGAAAGAACTCTATCCAGGGCAGGGTTTCTTCTTTTTTCATATTGGGAGCGTCCCTACCCATCTGTTTGTGATTGCAACTACTTCCCATTTCATTTATCATCCATTTATTTTACGTATTGAACTGTGTAATATTTATTGGTTTTCAAGGTGTCTTGGTGTCCCGATGCCATCCCCTTTTGGTTTTATTTTCGTTGGTTTTAGCACTTGAGAGAAGTGCATCAGTGGAAAGCTGTGGTCTACCAAGGAAGTATTTACATTTGTTACATTTGATATTTGTGTCCACACCATTTTTTCACACATTCACTTTTGGTTTGTATTTATGTATCTTTAACTGTTATTCAAATGCAACATTCACAGGAAAAATAGTTGTTAACAAGGAATGATAGGAATTGTAGTTCAACAGGGTTAGCCCTAACTGATATCACAACTTTGAAAATTGAAGTTGTCCTGTATACAGTGCTAATTTAGATGTAATCTGATTTTATTTATTTCATGCTAATTATAGAAACATTTTCTAATCTTAACCTATGACAAGTATAACATAAGCATAAATCGTGTGTAATCATCATGGTGTCATCTTGAACTTTACTTCAAAGACATGCCTGCTACCTTCTTAATTGAAATTCATGTTGAACATAATTACTACACATTATAGTGATAGAACCTTGAATGGTTTGGATTCTTGAGCTCTCAAAAGTGTTCATGTAAGGAATAATTTGCAGAGTAATCAACACATTGAAAGGAAAAACAATATGTTTTGCCATGTATCTAATTCTTGTAATAGCATTTCTCGCTAACCATGAGTTACAAGGATTTACTTCTTACACTTCAAAGCAGAGCTTGAGGAAATATATAATTTCTGAAGAAATGTCGAATTATCCAAGCTGCCATGCAAATGCTTCTGTGGATTCCAACAAGGGTTTAATTATACACAATTCTTACAGACATATTTTTGTTCAGTTTGATTGACATATTGTTACATAATAACGTTTGTTTGCAGATTTATCAGCTAATTTTCTATCCAGTTTGTCAGACAAGTATAATTTTGTTTGCTATCTAAACAAAGATCAGCCATACATAGGAATAAGCAATTACAATCGCTCAATCATGATAGTCATGAGAGTTTTAGCCTATAATTGCTAAGATATCCACCAGTTGAACTGTGGAAGTCATAGGTGTTGTAGTCCACATCTGAATTTTAGGGGTTGCCTATCTTTAACAAAAGACAAGACATTTAATAATTTTTTCAAAGCGATATAATTGTCCATTGCATGTACATATTAACCCCTAACAAATCAATAAAATAACCACAGACACAGAATTGTAAATTGGATAAAATTGGCCGTAGCTTTATTTAAAAGGGTATAAGAGGCATTAACAACACAAACCATTTAACGTAATAACCAAATAACTTCTTATATATATATAATACACCAAATACAATCCGCCCCTTTCTCAACCAGATTGTGTAACACCAAGCCTCTATCCACCTCAACACAGAGGCGACCTTTACCCCTTATAAAACTACGACAATATAACATATTACATACATTACATTTAAACACAAAAGGGAGGGGGGGGACGCTTGCTCAGCAACAGCTCCTTGCAGATTTCTCTTGAGGTTAATTTAATCTCCCTGCGCGCAGCTATTTATTTATTTTAGAGTTGCCTCACGCTGTGAACACAGCTGACTGCACCAATCAGCTGCGCTTATTTTTTCCGCCGCACAGAATGCCCACTCAAACCTCGTGCTGCAGCACAGCTTATTAACCAATCAGCTGCGCTAAATAAACTGCCTGCCCAGCAACCTAGAATTAGATATAGCTAACCTAGCCCGCCAAAACTTTATGCCTTAACTTTCCTGACCTTTTAGTGACCCCTATTATATAACTAATGTCTAGCAATGGACAATTAGCGCGCCGCTGAGGCAGTTTGCGCTTTCAAATCCATGTCAGTATTCACGTAGTTACTGATTTAAGTGTTCAGAGGATTAACTTTATTTCCATTATGGCCGCCAGAATCTTAGTTATCGACTTAAAAAGTAATAGCCATACGACGGCCATACTAATATTCAACTTCCGTCTGAGTCACCTTGGTATAATGAATATGATTCACAATATACTGTCACACAGACAGATGTTACCAAGGATGTCACATTCACAGGAGAGGTTTCCAGGGAATTAAGTAGTTCATTACTAATTCAGTACATAGGATTATGGATTATGACAAAAACAGGTGGTTTTACAATAGATCACTCTGGGACCATAGTCACTATGTATCCTAGTTTGATTAAATGTTATAAATCCCTAACCGTTCATCAAAAGTGAGGGGTAGGATATCTATTTACAAGTTTATCTCATTTTGGGGAAAAAAGATTGTTAAATATTCTTCACCTACTCTCCATGATCTGATAATATTAATATTGTTGTTTGTGTTTTGTCTGGTCCTTCTGTTTCTCTAATCTAAGCAGATGGTGACCCCGGGGTATACAGTACTTCCACAGTATTCAGAAGGGAATATCTGAAAATAACTATAACACAAGGAAACTATAAGTTCTCCTATTTGATATTTTTTTTAAAACAACAATATCTATTTTTCAATTAAAATAATAGCCTTAAAAGACATTGCTTGAGTTTTGAAGTCATCTTTGCTGGGGCATAACAAGTTCATTAAAGGTCCCGTTAATCTCAAAACCCAATTCTTCAGATAATTATACCATCTTTGCAGCTAGCATTTATCTGCCCCTTATCCAACCCCCACACTATATCTCCCTTTTGTCCATACCTTATGTTTCTCTTCATCCAATTCCCTCTAGAGTGTAAGCCTGTGAGCAAGTCCTTCCTTGCCTAATGCATTTGTTTGTCTTTATTTATTCTAGTTTTGTCATTCCCTTTGAATATATGTATATATAAGTACTGTGTACACTCTATTGCATATAAATAAAAGATAATACATAAATATAAATAATAATCTATGCATACAACTCACAAATGTCTCAGTGCTAAACATATAAGATTTTGACTATTTTTTAAGTAAAAATGTTACATTTTCAGTAAACCTAAAAGCTATCTTTGAATTTAGTATAAAATATCTCAGTGAATTTATATATTCTGTAATTCTACTCATTAGAAGATTTGAAAGTGTTCTATCACAGTAATGGCTATGATTATATTAATATAATCTACAGTATAGTAACATTAAAATATTAATTGACATAAGGCAAAGGCAATTAATAGCCAGATAAGGAAATGGCCTTTTCTACTTGATGAAGTCAGTAACCTGACCAGAGCAGAACTGATTGAACAATGTTATTTTATAATAGATTTGCAACCCTCTGCTGTAACTATCCACATCACACAACCCAGTACAAATCCATCAGGGTGAATGCAGAAACCCTAAAAAGCACATATTATAATTAATACAGCAACATGCAATTTAGCTGTGAAGTGAAAGAACCCAGAACTCTTCTACATTATGAGATCCAGACTAAAGTGAGCACAAACACATGTACTGAAGGTAAAATAAAGATGTAACATGTTACCTAACCTGTTTCTGTCCTTATTGATTAATACAGGATAAAAATCTATTCATCTATTCAAAAATCCACAGAGCAATGTATATATCATCATGATCTCCATCCATATTTAACTCAGGTGAGGCCCAGGGCAGTGCCCTCATTTGCCCCATCCACAGCCACCGCCCTCACACAAACCTCACATGACGGATGTCGGTACCCTGAATGGGTATATGTGCTAAAGTTGCCTTCCTCTGCTACTCCGAGCGCTGAACCTCTCTCTTATTATCAGCCACGCTACCACCTCCCTCAAGAAAAATCAACCGAGACAAGATGCTTGAGGGTAAAATCATGAACTTTGTTTAATAGGAAACGCACTGGTAATTAAAACAGTACAAGGTGGTAATTGACATACAATAGTAACAGCAAAACACACATAGTTCTCAGTCAGGAACTCCTTTGCACACGGCTCAGTAATTGCACTCGGCCCACCTCAGCCCAGTAGGGGGTCGCTATTGTAGTCTGTGGGAGGACGGTAAACACGGGCGGTTCCCTGATTTCTGGCCAAAACCAGCTGGGTATCAGATCTTGGTGCAAATACTGGCCGTAGAGGTCTCTGTCCTGTAAGTCCTAACCTGATGGAAAGTAAAACACCACACAAAAAACCACCTCTCAAAATGTACCCTAAATCTGTGTCTGACTTCACAGTCTTTAGAGTCTCTGGTAATTGGCGAAATGTGGCACTCTGTACCAGGGGGAAGAAGTAGTCCAAGCGGACCCCCTGTACATGCTTCCCCAAAAACAGAACCCCTTCAGGGCCCATAATCTGTAGGGAGAAGGCTGCCCTCAGGCCCCTCCAGGGGCCCAGGGCATTGAGGCTTCCATGACAACTCAAGTTTGCCTATAAGGCCTTATTGAGACTTTTTATGTGACTTTGTGACATATGGATAGCTTTTTATGTTACCAAGTAAGGCATTTAGAAGATGTATTAGATTTACTCAATCTATAAAATAATTTTATGCTGTTTATATGGACATTATTGTGACATTTAAAGTTGTAGATCACTGTGATATACACTACCGGTCAAAGGTTGGGGGTCACTCAGCTGTTTTCATGGAAATTTCTCTCTGAAACATAATTGCAAAAGGGTTTTCTAACCATCAATTAGCCTTTTAAAACTTAAACTTGGATCAGTGAACACAACATGCCATTGGAACACAGGAGTGATTGGAGTGATAAAGGGCCATTGGAAAACAAAACTGATGGGAGTGATAAAGGGCCATTGGAACACAGGAGTGATGGGAGTGATAAAGGGCCTCTATATGCCTATGAAGAAATGCCATTAAAAATCATCCGTTTCCAGCTACAATAGTCATTTACAACATTAACCCTGTCTGCACTGGATTTCTCATCCATTTCATATTATTTTAATGGTGAAAATTTCCTCTTCTTTCAAAAACATGGAAATGTCTAAGCAACAAGTATAAGTGTACTTATAACCAGGAAACATTCTGCGCTTCTAGAAGAAGAACATGGTGGAGAAAAGAGGAACAGAGGGATGTTGGTCCTAAACAAGGGTCTGTGATGTCTTAAAAGGCGGCACTCTGGATCTATGCAACAATGACTCAAACTATAAATGAATGCAAACAGAGAAAAATGTGGTATTGTAGCTGGGACATGGCATCTGTGTCATTGAGATGAGACAGGTGGTGATCCTTTCACAATAAAGGGGGCCATAACAACTGTAACATGCTGAACTGCTCATGTTTCACCTCATTCAGAAACAAAAGAAACCTATTAGACTGGAAACACAATCAACCAGGTCCTTGGATATCACACAAATACTATAAGGAGCTTTGGGTTTGAATCTCACTGCAGTCATCTCTGACCTGTCATCTGTATGCAAAAAAGATAAGAGATGTACAAAAATGTGCATTATAAGATCGTAATGATCGTAACGCCAGCGTGCTGTGTATTAAAAGTGCACATTGCTCTTTAAAGCAGTCTATGTAGGCTGTGCTGAGCCGGCATGGCCTCCATAGCATAAGTAGCCCTACAAGGGAGATAATAGATCTCCCCTGTAAAGAGTCCATTGTGCAGCAGGACATTGGGGGCTTGATCTCCCAAGAGGTTTTGTAACAGAGGGAATGTTGGCCCCCTTGACCTCCCTAGGCCTAGTCTTTCTAGGCTTGGATCAATCACTGCATATAACACCCAGAGGTTATTTAATTATAACTCACCCCAATGCTTACAATCACAATTGTATTATTTACTGTAAATTGTCTTTAATATAGCAGCGGGGGGGGGGGGTATTTAGTAGGTTATAGGTAAAGACATGAATTTACAGACACTCTCATGGCAATCACAAATAACTAGCAGATTATGCATTCTATGCAGCTATATCTATACTATTTAACATGCACATCATGTGGAGTATTTTAGCAAGACTTCAACTTATGTCATAGAAATTCTTGAGTATCATAAACCAACATTCATATGATAAGATACTGAATTCTTTGCTTGTGACTGCGTTTAACAAGGAAGGTTTTGTTTCTTCAGACCAGTCATTGATCCATACACAAAGTATTTGATATATCCACGTATATAAGTCTAATATCTGGGAAGGTATGTTTTGTCTTCCTTTACATGTGTTATTGTTAGCCTCTTTCATTTTTAAAATTAAACTTAAATTACAATTCCAGGTTATAATAAGATTAGCTTTGTTAGGGTAGGAAATGCAGATTTTTGGATGTCAGCTGGTGTTAGTGACATGATTGACTCTGGCTAATTTAGTTTTGAAATATGCCAGACATGTTTTAAGGGTATGAGTTTGTCTAATCCAAGCTGTTGTATTCTTTATATAATGTATATAATATAATATTTATATTATATACAATGATGTATATTCAGTATGCTGGATGTAGCATTGGATAACAAAGAGCTAAGTAGACTTACAAAATGTTTTCTTTTAAAATTTTAGTTAGGAATATTCTCTTTCCCAAAATGTGAAAACATGCAAAGTGTACTGTATGCTTAAAGATCTATCATTTTATCATTGGCCTTTACATACAGTATTACCGTATTTGCTCGATTATAAGACGGCCCTGATTATAAGACGACCCCCCAAAATCAAAATATTAATTTAGGAAAAAACAAAAAGCCTGAATATAAGACTATCCTACAGGAAAAAAGTTTTAATAGTAAATATTAATTCATGTAAACAATTTTTTCTTATTTAATAAAAGCTATGATTGAGAAAAATATATATATTTTATTTCCTTTTATTTGCCAACCTGCCCCCCCAGTTATGCACATCTGCCCCCAGGCTTGCCACTCTGCCCCCAGAAATGCCTTATACCCCCCTATTTGCCACTCTGCCCCATGATGTGCCTTTTAACCCCCTATATGCCCCTCTGCCCCATGAAATGCCTTATACCCCTATATGCCACTCTGGGGTTAAAATGCATTTCTGGAGGTATATATATATATGCTAACAGCAATCACACTCCTATCAAGCCAAGGCAGCCAGTACATGCTGGAACCTGGGGATGATAGTAGTGTGATTACAGCCTCCCTATGCCATGCTACCACCACCACCCCCTTACAAATCCATGCTATCATACACACACTCATTCACAAACATTTAAATACTCATACATTCCATTAATCATACATACATACATACAAAAACCCTCCCCGACCCCCTTACCTGAACTGCAGATCTCCCACTCGCAGACTTCTGCAGGGGCCCAGTTGTGCGAGCAACTTCTCTGGCCCCGCCCCCATTGGAAGGAGGGGGGAGGTAGAGTTATGTGAGGACGCTGCTAGCTTCCTGTTCTCCTGCTGCTAGTAGCATAGACGCTGCTCGCGACCAAAGCCCAGTAAGCAGCACGGCCCCAGCAGAATGAGGTCTGATTAGAAGACGACCTCGATTATAAGACGAGGGGTATTTTTCAGAGCATTTGCTCTGGAAAAAACCTCGTCTTATAATCGAGCAAATAGGGTATATTGTATTAAACATATTTCCACAAGAGGAGAATTGATGGTCACCATATACAAACTGATAAATAAAAGTATCCTTTAAAAGAATCGTTAATTTCTAAGGATAATTTGTTTTCCCTTAGTCCTAACGGCAGCACAAGAGGGGTATTACTGCCCCTGTGAACAATTAGGACAGGTGGAAAATTAATGATTTACACAATTAAATAAGCAATTAACCCCCTTTACCCCACCTATAAAGGGAACTCCACCCCTAACCACAGTGTGCTATAACAAGAATAATAATAAAAATATAAGAGGGAGGGATATTAGTGTGCTGCCGTTAGGACTAAGGGAAAACAAATTATCGTTAGAAATTAACGATTCCCTTACGTCCTAACAGGCAGCACAAGAGGGGAAATAGCTAGAAGATCACCTATGAGGGAGGGTCTTCCGGCTGAACGACGTTCAGAACAGACCACCCAAAAGCAGTGTCTTCCGAACGTCTCAAATTTAGCCTATAATGGCTTATAAAAGTGGAGTTAGAACTCCAGGAGGCTGCAGCACAAATATGTTGAAGAGGGATGAGGCCCCTTTCAGCAGCCGAGGTAGCTACCGCTCTGGTAGATTGAGCGCGGGCAAAGGCGGGAGGAGGCAAGCCTTGAGCTGAGAAGGATTCTCTGATGGCTTCCTTCATCCACCTGCTCAGGGATGGTTGAGAAGCTTTAGATCCTTTGTTCCTGCCAAAAAACTGTAGAAAGAGATTTTCATCTTTCCTGAAGACACCGGATCTTTGCAGATAGATCTGCAGACATCTGGGGATGTCAAAAGTATGTAGAAGAGATTCTTCTTCTGTTGAAGGATCCGGGTGAAAAACAGGTAGAAAAATGACCTGATTAATGTTCTGAAACTAAGGAATCTTCGGTAAAAAAGCTGTCAGGAACCTTAGGAGAACCCTATCAGGCAGGAATAGGGTATAAGGCTCAAAGGCACACAGAGCTTGCAACTCACCAATTCTCTTGGCAGAGGTGATCGCCACTAGGAAGGCAGCCTTCCAGGAAAGGTACTTCATGTTCACGCTTTCCAATGGCTCGAAGGGAGGGAAAGCATAACCCCCTGAGCACGACAGTAAGGTCCCATTGAGGACTGGTCTCAGGATCCTAGGTTTTAACCTTTCAGCTCCTTTAAGGAACCTCCTGATAAGGGGTTCTTGGGACAGAGGTTTCCTAAAAAAGCCGATATGGCTGAGCTGTGCACCCTGAGTGTAGAGGGAGCCAGGCCTTTATCCAGTCCACCTTGGAGGAACTGTAATATGGAAGAAATGGGGGGATCTGAGAAACCCACTTAGTTCTTAGCACACCATAATGAAAAAGAGCGTCTAATCCGGTTGTAAACTCTATTAGTAGACTCCGCTCTCGAATGAGACAAAGTCCTCAAGACCCCAGAAGAAAGTCCACTACCCTTCAATAGGGAGCTGTCAATCTCCAGGCTGTCAGATTGAGAATTCTCAGATGTAGGCGAGAACCTGTTCCCAGAAACACAGGGTTCTCCGATATTGGAAGCCACGCCCCCCGGAAGTGACATCAGACGCCACAAAAAAAATCAGGAATCCAAGTAAGAACAAACTTTCTATGGGATTATTACTGTTGCTGAGGGAAAAGAAATGGATTCCTCCCCCTCAGCAGCTAAAACGAGTACAGGGAGGCATAGAGAAACTCCAGAACATCACAGACTAGATCAGCAGACATGAAGATAAGCAGCTGGGAGGAGACATCCAAACCAGTCAGGTATAGATCCAGCACAAACACACAGATAATGCTGCGTGAAATGAGGCCGTCCTGCAGCACAGCAGGGCAGCAGATAAAAATAGGATACACAATCCAACAGGAGGGCACCTGAAAAAAAGTAAAATAAAGGTTAGCAAGCTAACACAAGGTCTCACACAGAGACCACCACCTGCCCCAATATGTCCAAAGGACAGAAAAAAGCACACTGTGGTTAGGGGTGGAGTTCCCTTTATAGGTGTGGTAAAGGGGGTTAATTGCTTATTTAATTGTGTAAATCATTAATTTTCCACCTGTCCTAATTGTTCACAGGGGCAGTAATACCCCTCTTGTGCTGTCAGTTAGGACGTAAGGGAAGACAAAAAACAAATATGTATATTAACCCCTTCAATCCCAGGGGTTTTTGGTACCTCAAAGCCCAGAGCAATTTTGCCATTTTTGGGGTATGTCGGTTTAGCGATTATTCTCTGTTCCTGTGAATAGTGTACCCATGTAAACTATATATTGTTTTTTCAAGGAGAGATTGAGTTTTTGTTTGATACCATAGTTGGATGATTAGCTGAAAATTTAGAATGAGAAATTTAGTAAAAACTAGATTTTCCATCTGAATCCTCACAAAATTAGGTAAAGTGATGGAAAACCCCCTCCAAGTTTATCAATTCAGGTGTCCTGATTTCAGAAATACCTAATTTATATAGATTTTCCAGACTTTCCCAGCACCAGGGAGCATACTATTAGGTGTACAATTTTGTATAATTTTTATGCCTATGGCTTAACGGGTTTGGGGGTTGTGAACGGGGGCAGGAGGGTTATACTGGCTAGATGTTATGCTAGGGCTATGGGATGTAAGGTTTTTTTAAGAATTTTTTTTTTATCTTTTTTTATATATTTTTTTTATTTTTTATTTTTTTTATATTATTTTTTTTTACACAGTAATGGTAAGAGGTCCTCCTATGGACCTCCTGAACATGCCAGTGATGTCACAGTGACATCACAGCTCACATTATAATTTTTTTTAGTATTATTTATATTATTATTTTAATGATTTATTTAATATTATTTTTAAATCACTAACCATTTTTTTTTTTTCCAGCTTTTCTGTTACAGGACGGGAGGGGGAGCGAGAGAGATGGTTTCTCACTCCCCTCCCCGCGATCCTCCTGCACTGATCACACTGTGATCTCTGAGATCGTAGCGTCTCTGTGCCTCATCGGAGGTCAGGATATCCCCGCAGGGGATATCCTGTCCTCCGATGATCTTCCGGGTTACGTCAGCAGTGACGCAACCCGGAAGAGAATGCCCGATCGCGCGTTTGCAACTGCGCGATCGTGCGATCGGGCAGTTTACAGTGTAACAGCTTACCGGCTTTCATGCCGGAAGCTGTTACAGGCGATCGGACAGCAGAAAGCCGGCAAAGCCAGCTTCTGCTGTCAGTGGGGAGTCCAGGCTGTCAAACGACAGCCTGGTCTCCCGTGCAGCGGCAGGGATGTGTCCCTGACGCTGCACGAAGGGCTGGACGTACCGGGACGTCCATAGGGGTTTCTTTGTGGGCGTTTTTTGGACGTCCCGGTACGTCTATAGGGGAACGAAGGAGTTAAGCTTACTAGGGAGTGGGGGTATGTTTATATCTGTTTCAGTCATTGAGAACTGGCACATCTTAGAACCCTGTGTGAGTCATTACAACAATAGCAATCTGCATAGAGTTAAGGTTTATCATAAAATAACTTTTATAATTTAAACAAATTTTATAATAATATAACTAATGCCATTCCTACTATAATGAAATAAAAGAAAGCTGTGTAGACACACTCTATCCTGTTTTTCCACTAGTTATATGACAAGGTAAATGCAAGTAAAAGAAAATAAATAAGGTAGTTAGTGAGAGACTAATTGGAAAATAGTATATTCTATAAAATGAGATAAATAATTAAATGTGTTATTAAAAATATCTGAAAATTCTGATAATCATTGCTGATTTGTTCTAAAATGTATTAAGGCAGCAGCTTGTTTCTATTTCATTTTCTGTTGGTTTCTAATTTCAAATAATAATAAAAATGTGTAAGTTTCCCATAGATGACAGTTCCTTTTCAATTAACCTCAGCTTTGGAAATCTTCATAAAACATCATGATATCATGATATTGATCTATGTTGTCCTATTACAGAAAATGTAAATAGGGTTGGCATTTAATATTTACCTTGGCCTTGACTGAACATTAACTAGTTATATCTGCATACAAATATTTTTTTTCTAAAAAAATATTTGCATTTAGGAAAATAAAGCATCGCAGCAAAGAGTTTACATAATAAACAAAACTGTGCCATTACGCAAATGTTCTAGCATGATGCTTCCAATAACTTCACATTTAACCCCTTCTACCCTTAATAATGTTCTGTGCCATCATAAAAAGGCGTACCTCAATCCCTAAATTGATGACATAGAACATCATGTCTACAGTCCCATCGGGTTCCCAGCGCAGAGGAAGCCATCACTGTGCCCCTTTTGTTCAAACGACTTCCTCTAAATTCAGATGCCTCTCATTTACACTAAACACAAGGCTCTGACACTGCAGAGAACGTGCTGCTGATCGGTAGTAACCTCACAAAGAGTATAAAAATAGAAAAAAAATCTGATTGTTGCCCAAATGCAGATATCAGTGCATGGAAAAGGCAACCTAACACAGCTGCTTGCTACCATGCTATCAATAGTAAGAAAAAGGCTGTGCCTACATGTTGCCAGCTGGTCTGTCCAAGGTATATAACTGGTTGGCTGCTGACATAGCAAAATAAACCGTGAAAATGTCTGGAATTGGTAATGGACATGATCTGTTTTGTGCCCTTTAACATCCAAAAGCCATTTAAAAATCACTATGCGTGTAGGGTATTTCAATAAACCAGAGCGGAACATGTCTTGGTGGATTTCTCTGTTGTTGCAAATTTAAATGGCTACATGATAAATGTCAGTTCTAGCAAAATACCATGGGCTGTTTGTTTTCCAGAAATACAGTATGTGCTTTTGTGGGTTATTCATGGGTTTTTTGTTCACTTGACAAGGGCAGGGCCGATCATCATTCACCCTATGAAGACAAGAGACCTGCTGGATTTTAACGTTCACAGATTTTGTTAAACATCTGCAACATACATAAAACATATACTTCAAATACGTAAACATATACTCATAACCTACAAGTAGCATCAGATAATAACACCATGCTTAAGCGCACAACAAATGAACTTCCTAGCTTACTAGGACAGGGTCCCCAGGAAATGCTGACGCAGGCATAAGCATTGTTAAAAGCTCTTTCCGGTTGCCATACCTCAGACGGCCAACTCCCGCACTGATGCCAGACCCCGAGGCACCACCAGCCACACCAAGAACAAAACAATACAAAAACAAGAGAGCGGGCGGGGACTTCACTCTGTAGAATTTCTGAAAAGTAAGGGGGGGATCTACCCTGAGTAGAAATAAATATTCCCCAGGGAGGGGTTAAAGCATCATTAGAATAATGCCCTAACAGAGGGTTGCCATTGGGCTATCACACTAATAGTGATGCTGGCTCTACGGGTATGTCCCCTCCAGGCTAATACTATCATAGTACCAACCACACTAACTGTATTAAAAAATGTAGACCTTGTATTATTTGCCCTATAATTGCCAATGAGATAAGAGAATTTCAAGACACTAAGTTAATATATTTTGGGATATTATTGTTAATTAGACTAGTTTACTCATAAAGGTCATATTAGTACACACCTAAAAGTGATATAAAAAAGCCTGAATTGTCAGTGAAAAAACAATATACATACATACATACATACTCACTCATTCATTCCCTTACCTTGTTTTGAGCCTTTTAAAAAAAAAAAAAAATTATTTAGAAAATTACAAAAATATATAATATACAGATATTTCTCATTATATTCGTTCATTTGATATTTTTATACGAATAGAACAAACATACAGGCTACATATACAAATATAAATATTCATGGACAAATTAAAATTCCCTTAATCTCAATAGTTGTTGTTATAGTCATAAAAAAAATTTTTGTTTTTTTTTCCTCGGCACCACCAGTATTTATATTTCTTTTGGTTATCTCTGTTAATTGAATATTATTTTGCCAAGTAGGTTTTTATCTATCTTCTGTTAGCAATCTAACTTACTCTGATATATATGATCTATCCATAACTTCCAGAAATTATATTTATTTCTATTCTATGAGATATGATTCCTTTTTCACCTGACATTGGCTTTCTCCAATTTCTTGCCACTTCCATTTTAACCGCTGTTAATAAGTGAAAGAGAAATCGAAGATCTTTTTTATTCGTAGTAGGAGGATCTAAATGCAACAAGGTTAATTCAGGAGTAAGTTTCCATTCTTGGCCAAAGATTCTTTCTAAACGGGAGGTTATTTTTCTCTAAAATAAATTAATAGGGGTACAGCTCCACCAAATGTGTAATTCATCACCCTTTATTGCGCCACATCTCCAGTTGGGGATATTATTTTTATACATCTTTGCTAATATTGTTGGAACTCTGTACCACCTATTCATTAGCTTAAATTGGAGTTTGTTAAGATTTAAACAATGGATATATTTATTTGTAAGATTTAAAGCATAATTCCAATTTGCTAAATCTATATTCCGGTTTAGATAATTTTTTCATTTTTTAAAGCTGAAGGAAAGGACTCTTTTTTATAGGAGTTGATTAAATCTAATGATTTTGTTTGGAGCCTTTTTTAATACCTTCTCACAATGTACGATCATCTGCATTTTCACCATGGCGTCACGTAATAATGCATTACGTGACTCCTCCACGTTCCCCTCTCTGCAAGTGGGCTGGTTTATGTCGCATCAGCCCTCTTTGAATTTTGGAACACCCCCCCTCCTACCAGCTGGTTCCTCGCTATATTTAAAAAAAAAAAAAACTTTAGGTGTTGGCTCCCCTTTAAATTCTGTACAGCAGTCAACCCTGTCTAATGGTGTTTACAGGTAATACAAGAATTTCAAACCCACTTTAATGCGTATACCATGGGGAAAGGTATCTTACGTTCCTGTTCTCTTGATCTGAATGATTGTTTTTCTCTTCTAGTATCTGATAAAGTTAAGTACATAGTTTACTAAACAATTTTCCAAAAGACAGAAAAAGGAATTATTTGTTTAGAGACTTTAGACACACCTTTGAAAATATACCAGTGGTAAACATTATACGTGTTATTTGTCCTTCCTGTTCTTTCTATTTTAAATGTTCAACAAAAGGCTTGGTATTGTACACAAATTGCAGACTGACTTTTATTGTGTAGTTTAACCCACTGCATGCCAGTCGGGTAGCATTGCACCTACAGGACAAACATTAAACTAAATACAATATAATTCATATTGAAAACCAGCATTATCACATAACACATATTAACAAACGATACGTGGCTGACATTTTTATTGAGATAAATAGCAATATGTGGTTTTGCTGTAAATTAAATTACTAAAGCACCTAGGGTTTTATATGCATCAAAGAGCTGAGAACAAGAGTAACAGAATACTATACCGGGAAGAAAAGAATGAAACAGAATACATTAGCTATCAATGCAGTATTTATTGTAACAATGTCTTCTTCATATAAAAGAAACCCGATTTCTAGTACAATTTCAAAGAAACATGCTGGAAGGAATATTGTATTATTAATAAAATCATCATCATTTATTTATAGAACCAATGTAATCCAAAGTAAGAATTCTGTAGCATATTTTCAACAAGAGCAGCTGCATAATAGATTATTTTTTAAAGCACCCTTTACCCATTTTATATTAGTGCACAAGTGTGTCTCTCACATGGACACATTCATGTCCTTAACACAGCATTGAAATAGTATTATAGGGTAAGGCAGTTAACAATTTATGGGTCTCTATGTTTCCATGACATTTGTACTTTAAGTATAGTTAAAGCAGACTACTATGTGTAGAAATCATGTGGTGTAATGGAATGGTGTGTATTTTACTTTTCCAAGACGTTCCATCAAAACAGTTTTCTCTCGGTAACACAGATTCATGTCCACAGTCTATTTGCTCAATACATGTCGCAAGTGCTATGATGATATGGAATTTGTGATAGAAATTACCAATATGTATAGCTTCGAAGAAAGAACAGAGAGGAGGAGAAATGTTAGAACAAGAGGTCATAATCTAAAACTAGGAGGCCAGAAGCTTAGATGTAATGTAAGGAAGTTTTACTTTTCCAAAAGGATGGTAGATGAATGGTAGAGGCTAAATTACGGTGGGGGAATTGAGGGAATGAAGACAAATCAGGGGAGATGGTGTGCCTGGAGGTTCCCCCCCTTTTGCGGAAGTTCACGGTAGGCCACGTCCACAGAGAAGACAAAGAAAGAAGGCATGGAGCAGTGGGCGAAGAAACAAGACAAGAGGAGCAGTGAAGGAAGAAAGAAGATGCAAGAAAAGAAGCGTTGCTGTCCGGCAAGGAGACGATGACACAGAAGCAGTCAGCGGAGAAGGTAGGGAGACATTCAGATAGAGCGTGAGAGAGTCAATGAGAGTGTAAGAGAACTTGAATAAGAGTGTGAGAGGGAGAAAGTGAGTGAGAGTGTGAAAGATCATGAAAGAGTGAAGTTACAAATAATTTTGTTTCCAAATGTAAAATGCCCTCCAATTCTTGTCTGAACTGATAGATCAGAAAACAAAACGGACCAAACACTAAAACAAAACAATGTGTATCTGGTGCATTTGCCAGTGGCGGAACTACCGGGGTCGCAGGGGTCGCAACTGCGACCGGGCCCTGGAGTTCTGCCAGTCAGGGGGGCCCAAGGGGTGCCGAGCGGTTACTGAAAACGACCGCTCGGCAACTCTTGGGCCCCCCTGACTGACAGAAATCCAGGGTGCCTCTGCTCCCCGCCGCCGCCGCCGTCGCCGCCGCCTGCCTCAGCCCTGCCCCGAGTGCAGTGTTGGGAGTGTGAGGCGTTTGTCTCGGGTGCCGGCGCTTCACACTGAGCTCTGGCATATGACGTCATATGCTGGCGCTCAGCAGTGAAGCGCCGGCACCCGAGACAAATGCCTCACGCTCCCAACACAGGAGTTGACGGTAAGTGACCTACAAAGGGGGGGAGGGAGGGAGTGGTTAGATCGTGAGAAGGGGGGTAGGGAGGGAGTGGGTAGATCATGAGAAGGGGGGGGTAGGGAGGGAGTGGGTAGATCGTGAGAAGGGGGGTAGGGAGGGAGAGGGTAGATCGTGAGAAGGGGGGGTAGGGAGGGAGAGGGTAGATCGTGAGAAGGGGGGGTAGGGAGGGAGAGGGTAGATTGTGAGAAGGGGGGGTAGGGAGGGAGAGGGTAGATTGTGAGAAGGGGGGTTAGGGAGGGAGAGGGGAGATTGTGAGAAGAGGGGTAGGGAGGGGAGACTGTGAGAAAGGGATAGATGTGGTGGGAGGGTGGGGGGGGCCTTAACAGATTCTCGCACTGGGGCCCTGAGGTTTCTAGCTACGCCCCTGGCATTTGCACAAGTCTATTATTTAGTAAACTGCAGAATTGTAGGAAGTAAAAAGTGATAGTTCTGACGTCTAACCACTTTCTTAATATATGATGCTTTTTACCATTCTAGTCACATATGGGCAGACTAGAAGAGTTGATTGGTTCTTATTTGCTGTCAAATTCTATGTTTCCAAATGCATCAGTCTATGTCCTGAACTGCCACATAGTATTTGTGTATTCAGCTGAATGTTGCTTATGTACTGGGTTAACTTGGATAAATAGCTTCAGAATTGTGAAGTCAACCTAAGAGACTGGCTACAAAATTAGAACAAAAAACTCTACTTGTCCCTTATTAACATATTCCATTCAGAATAATTTTCCATTTTTTAATACATAAATGTAATGATTTCCATTAGTTCTGGATCAGTTCTACAAGAAACTCTTTAAGACAATTGCGCTACACACAAAAGGTACCAAACACTTAATTAGTACATCTTATGACCCATTAACTGAACACCTGCAGTCTATTTATCAAAGAATGTATGGGTTCATTATGTAGTTACTTAATAAAATGTTACACTGCCAGGGATTTCTAAAAAGCTTTCCAAATGACAGAAATAATAGGCTTGGTAAAGATTCTATTACAGATGTACCAATAATAACAGTAGTGAATAAAGGTCTGTGTTATGATGGCAGCTGCCATGAGTTATCTCATCGTTGGTTTAAAAGGGGTGTACAGAGAACATTGATTCTAAGACAAAGCGCTCTTATGTGACTTGAATCGTATCTAAAATGTGTTCAGAAGACATGCCTTGGAAGCAGAGAACAGGATCTTATGAACATCACAGTGCTGTTTATTGTAATTCCTAATATACTCATTAATTTCTAGAGTGATGCATTTTTGTGTAGATGTTCTATACGTTGTATACTTTTTACAGAGGTGTTAGAAAAGATTTGAATGGACAAAATGCCAAATCTGACAATTGTACAAACAATTTTATAGTGGTATTTTAGACAGTGCTGAAAGTTGAAAAGGATCTTTTAAAAGATGTCTATTATATAGAGTAGAAGTAGCTGTAACATTGACTAATTGCACTTTGGGTTATAGTTCTTTTTAATAATCCCAATAATTTATGAAACAATTTGACTTATTTTTTTTCCAATTTATTGGTAGTTTAAAATATAAATATAAGACAGTCTAATGCTTCCTAAAAGTAGGCCTATGACTAGACACTGACAGACTGTAAATCCACTCACTTATAAATGATTCAGTAATCAGCGTAACAATGTAACCGGCGTCATTAGTAAAATTAACGAACAAATAATTATCAGATATAATTAGAAAAATGCACTCACCACAATTTGACCTAACCCACCTATCTTTACTGCTAGTTCACTTTGGTTCATTGGCTGCCAGACTCTTGCACAAAGTGTACGTTTTTGGAAGAGACCAATACACATTCCAAAGATCTTCTACGCACATGGGAACAAAACATGCTGGATTGCATTAAAGAGCCATTCATTGCTATCAAGGCAATCGAGGAGATCCAAAGCAAGGTCTGCATATTTTGCCGTCACAGTGCATTGTAGGATATTTTTTACTCACCCATTGACTGGGAAGTAGATTTGTTATCTGGTGCACCAACCACTTTAATTCCTGCCTTCTAAATGATTTGCATGCCATTGAAATGATGTGTTTCAAAGAATACAAAAGGACCTCTTTATCTAGAAAGCATGGACCTTAGCTAGGAATTAAAATTGGTTATTTCACACAAAAGATAAAACAGATTTTTAGGTACTATTACTCAAATTGTTATCACGTCTCCTAACTAGCGAAAGTATAATGTGAAAAACGCTGTGTGAAGTTCCATATTCACACAGAGGTGCCTTAGATAACAGAAAAAGTAATGATGGATTTTGAAGGAGACACATGGGATACCCATGGAAAGATGGACACGTGGTTTTTATGGTTTTACAAAATCAATTTGTTTTGACATAGTGCTCTGTATTTGAAACCCATAACACAAAAAGCATCATGTTATTCTGAGTATATAAAACGGTAGAGATTGTTGACAAATGAAAACAAAACTTAACCAAATAAACATGGCATTAAAGACTTTGAATTTCAGGAAAACATTTGATTTACAAAGTTATGGAAACCAATGCTAGACTGCTAGCGTATTATTTGTAAAGATGTGTGATGTTTGATATATGACTGAAAAATATTTGTTATTGCGAATATTAAATTGTGACATTCCAGATGATCCCCACTTATAGTTTTTACACCTATATACAACATATTAGTCTTCATAGTTTTCATTTTCACTTAAACATTAAAATAAACACCCAAATGCTGGCGAGGCTGCGATGAGTACCATGACCCTACGATTCTACGTGCTGTGATGGTTCTATGTTTGTGTTAAACCTTTATGGGAGAAAATATTTCATTTGCTCACCTTGGTAGTCCTAATACACATAAACTCTGCACCTAAAGCGGGGTTCATCCCTGATAACATGGAGTACATAGATGTGATATGTACTACTGGCAATTAAGTTGGCCATAGTGACTGGAAACAGCAGCATGCCAGGGGCGTACCTAGAGTATTTGGCACCTGGGGCGGATCCTGTATGTGGCACCCCCCCTACACACTTTAAAACTGCATAGCTTCTACCGTTATATACCGGCGCAGACACTGAAGGTGGTACAGCATAACACTTACTGTTATCATTATATACTGAGGCAGACATTGACGGTGGTACAGCATAACACTTATCACTATATACTGAGGCAGAAATTGACGGTGGTACAGCATAACACCTATCACTATATACTGAGGCAGACATTGACGGTGGTACAGCATAACACTTATCACTATATACTGAGGCAGACAATGAGGGTGGTACAACATAACACCTATCACTATATACTGAGGCACACATTGACGGTGGTACAGCGTAATCCCTATCACTATACATTGAGCCAGACATTGACAATAGTGCAGCATAACTCCTATCACTATATACGAAGCCAAACATTGATGTGGTGTAGGCCTACCACTTCATTAGTAGTAGGGATGCACCGAAACGAATTCTGGACTGAAACCGAAAATGCAGCATTTACCTGGCCGAAACCGAATATGGGCCCCCCCACACCATAAAAAAAAATCTAACACTTTTATTTCAAGTAAGTAACACACCAAAATAGGACAAAACAATTAAATAACAATATTAATATATATATATATATATATATATATATATGATTGTTAACAGCAATCACATTTCTATCATGCCCAGGCATACCCAGATTCCAGGATGTACTCGCAGACTTGGCATGATAGGAGTATGATTGCCCTATCTACCCCTTCTTACTCCCTTTTGTCCTACCTACCCCTTCTCACTCCCTTCTCCCTATCTACCCCCTATCCCCCCGTCTCACTCCCTTCTCCCTATCTACCCTCTCCCACTTTGAAGTTGACTTACCTTTCAGGAG
Organism: Sceloporus occidentalis; assembly: GCA_023333645.1. Lineage (NCBI taxonomy): Eukaryota > Metazoa > Chordata > Lepidosauria > Squamata > Phrynosomatidae > Sceloporus > Sceloporus occidentalis. Next base: position 103,086 of record JALMGF010000504.1, on the reverse strand, counting down.
TCCTGCGGTGGGGGTGCAAGGCCTCTGTCTCCCAGCTCTGCCACTGTATGGAACAGTATAGAGTGATGGGAGTTATGATGTACTAGAGCATAATTATATAATGAAAAATACATTGGAAATGGTACAGCATAACACCCATCACTCTCACACACTTACCAATCCGCACATATACCAATCCACACACATACCAATCCACACACACACCAATCCACACACACACCAATCCACACATATACCAATCCACATATATACCAATCCACACATACCAATCCACACATATACCAATCCACACACATACCAATCCACACATATACCAATCCAGACATATACCAATCCAGACATATACTAATCCATACATACCAATCCACATATATACCAATCCACATATATACCAATCCACACATATACCAATCCACACATATACCAATCCACACATATACCAATCCACACATATCAATCCACACATATACTAATCCACACACATACACCAATCCACACATATACCAATCCACACATACCAATCCACACATATACTAATCCACATATACCAATCCACACATACCAATCCACAGTCCACACATACCAATCCACAGTCCACACATACCAATCCACACACATACCAATCAACTCTCACTCACTGAATGCTTTCCTACCTTTCCTCTTTTCTCCTTACAGCTTCTTTTCCTCCTCTTCGCTCCTCTTCAGTTCTTCTGTCTTCTTCCGGGTCAGAGGTCACGGACGGCAGTGGGCGCGGCTTCAGTGTTGTGCGCCGGGATCTGACAACAAATCCCGGCGCACAGCAGCTGTTGCCGCGCTGATCGCAAGGGAGCGATATCGGAGGTCTTTAACAGACCTCCAGCTCCCTTGAGTGGTTTTAAGCCGGGTTCAAGGGTTGAACCCGGCTTAAAATCACTCAAGGGAGCCGGAGGTCTGCTAAAGACCTCCGATACCGCTCCCTTGCGAGCCTGCTCCTCCAGCGGCGGACGTTGCTGTCCGTCTCTGGAGGGGTGCCGGCAAGTTGGCACCCCCCTGATGAGCGGCACCCGGTGCGGACCGCCCCCCCCGCCCCCCGCTAGGTACGCTACTGCAGCATGCACACAAGATATCTCAAGGTAAGGGTATACTAACTAAAATACAAGACACAGAGTACTTAATATTTTAGCTTGATCAATAGTCATCCCCCGGGCCTCTGCCCCACAGTATCTAATTTACACACTAGCACATACACACACTCAATATAACACATATACACACACTAGCACAAATGCATCCACACTAAAACATACTCTAACAACTCGTCCCCATCCTAGCAGTCCACCGAGAAGCCCTGTTGAGTAGTTTACCCAAGTAAGGTATCATTTTCATGTGTACTGCCATTTTGCAACATTTTGTAGCATTTGAAACACTATACACACATGTGTAAGGATCTTTTTTCGAATTGGCTCATGATCCCTACTGCAAAAAACAGGGGGCTGCTCTTCTGGACAGCTAGACAACCACAGAAAATGGGACACTTGGGAGGTATGGCAGCATCATAGGAAAGTACCCATAAATTGTCTGCAGCTATTAAACACTTTACTTTTCTTTTAGATTTGAACCAAAACAAGCAAAACACAGGGAATACAAATGTGTTTTATTCTTAAGTCAGTTCTCATATTTTTGTCAGTATTTGTTTAAGGGCTGCTGTATTGTTTAAAAAAATTGACATTCTGACAATTTCTAGTTGTGTTGATTGTGTAATTAAATTTTAGCTGAAATCACACACTTTAACTGTATCTCAACTACTCTACAAAACACACATTGTTCAAATAACACTAATGTGTTTGCATTAGATGAATACAAACTCTTTCTAAAACTGAACTAATCTTCCCTCCTTCCATCTCCACTTCACTACCTGAATTCTCTATCACCATTAACAACACACCTATCTCTCCTACTAACCAGGCCCAATGCCTTGGGGTCAAACCTCTCCTTCATCCCTCACATTCAGTCCCTCACCAGATCCTGCCGCTTGCACCTAAAAACAACATTCACATCCACCCATTCCTCACCAAGGAATCCACAAAAACTCTGTTTCATTCACTTATTATTTCCCATCTTGACTACTGCAACACTTTTCTGGTTGGCATTCCACTATCTCCACTCTCTCCTTGCAGTCTGTCCTAAAAGCTGCTGCTAGGCTTATCTTCCTTGCACGCCGCTCCTCTTCTGCTTCCCCCCTCTGTGAAACCCTCCACTGGCTCTCAATTACCTTTAGAATTAAATTTAAAATCCTGGTACTAACATATAAGGCCCTCCATAACACGGCTCCTCCATACATTTCTGCCCTCATAAACAAATACTCTCCTACTTGATCCTTATGTCCTTCCCATGGGCTAAGGCTCTCCTCCTCACTTATCACCTCTTCCTTTTCCCATCTACAAGATTTCACTTAGGCTGCCCCATATCTCTGGAATCTACTCCCAACAAACCTTCAGCATTCACCCTCTCTCCCTCCCAACATTCAAGAAACATCTCAAAACTCAGCTGCTAGAACTTCCTTGTCACTGATAAAGCCACCACACTACCTCTCACCCTTTCTCTGTGCCTTATGTTTGTCACCCCATTCCCTCAAGATTGTAAGCTTGCGAGCCGAGCCTCTCCACCTAATGTATCGGTTTGTCTTAGTCTGTCAATTCTTGTCTTGTCATACCCTTTGAGTATATGTATTGTATTAAGCGCTGCGTAAATTGTTGGCGCTATATAAATAAAAGATAATAATAATAATAAATACAAAATTAAAAAATCACTTTAATAAATAAAATACACTTAAATAAAATACAATTATTGAAGTTATTGAAGTTTTTGAAAACAATGGATAATATGGACATATTTTAAAGAAAAAGATAGTAAAAGATTGCTTACGGTAATTTTAACAACACATAAAAAAATAAAAAAAAGATAAACACTATCTTTCATCTTTCGATGATGCAAGTTTTTGCTGGGTATTTTTTTTTTCTTTCAGAAACATCTCAAAGAAAAGGAAAAGAGAAGACTTTTAGTCTAAACAAAAGGAGACAGGGCTTCTACCAGCAGGAGGTTAATAAGCAGATGTCAATTCCAGCCTCAATAGCTTGAGAAGAATCTCTCTAGGCAGTGTCTGGACCCCATGACCTGCCAAATTTTGAAACAATGATGAAGGATGTCTGGATCAGAGGACAAAACACTGCTCATGGGAATAATTAAGCAATGATACAAAGTATAATGATCACACTAACAATCGTCAATGGCATCTAACCTAAATGTATCGTAAAGATTAGCAATAGGACCAGGGGGAGCCGCGTCCCATTAACAAGCAATAGATAAAGACAGGGCTGCTATTATACTGCTTCTGTATACAAACTAATATACCCTACCTTTATTATAGCAAAGGACTATTATAACATATCAGTGTCTGACACTAACATGAAGTATAATACTATTATAAATATATCTCCTGGTTGTGTTTCTTACTTGACTGCAATTCATCTTTAATAACAGAGCTATGGAAATCAGTTTAATTTATATGGTATTTTTTAACATGGACTGAGACATGATTATTTGAATGTTTGAGAATATTTTTATTGATTTGAGTAAAACATTTAAATTCATTTTCTGGATCAATAATAAATAACACAGGTACTTAGGATACATTTTTAAATCTATTGTTGTGTGGGTAATTAACCAAGCAGGCTTGTACATTATTAAAGTGGTGGTCATGAAAACAGGGTTTGCTACACTGATGCTGTTTTTATCAGTAAAACAAGGTTCATTCTGCCCAAGAAGAATACTTCTCTGTTACATTACGGGCACCACTTTGCCTAACACACGTGTACACATGATGCATTCACAGGCATTGCTTTGTGACTGTAGGAGAAGACACTGGAGAAAATAGAGAAGACAATGCCTTGAAGCCTGCAGGAGCCCTTTCACGCCAATGGCTGGCTAGTCTGCTGGACCAGCTAACATACCATTAAGCTGAAAGAGGTGGCGTAAAGCCTGTCTGCAAAGTACCAAGGCACTGATATAGTTAACAAAAGGTAGCAGTTGCGAAAAAAAGTTGAATTTAAGCAGTGTTACTGTACTTGTATACCATAAAACCTTGTTTGGCACTAAACCTATAAAGGCCTTAAAATATATAATTTAAGTAGGCTGAAAAACTGTGGACTGAAAAAAAGAGTGTGGTTCAAAGAAGTATGGGTTTATCCGTCTGTGGGTAGTGGTGAGTTGAAAGCCGCAGTTTAAACACACATTCGTGTATACTTCTCTTTACAGGTAAACAAGCAGTAATTGCTTATTTGTTAAATATGCAGAATACACCCACAGTCCCTTTTAACTGAACACATTCAGATTCAGACTGCTTTTAATGTGTACTTTTTCTGGAACCACCCTACCTACACAACACTTTGTGCAAAGGTATTTGCTGTGATTTGGACTACAGGGTGTAATTTCCTTCTTCCATTCTATAGACTTTACCTTTGTGTAATTATTTGCTTATCATCTTCTCTTTGATGTCAGCTTTCCTTGCTGTGCAGCCAAACTTTGAACTAAAACTCGTAACTAATGTTCTCCCATACAACCTCCCACTAAGCTTTATCCTAAGAATAGGGTGTTAATGGCCTGTTGGAAATTGTAATGAGTTATAACAGGGGTATGTTTTACTAGTTTACAGCTGTGCTGTTTTCATCTCTCCCCACGTAAAATCACATTAGGATATCCTGTGGGAGGTTGTAATGTGTTGACTACATAGCATTCTTTGATCTATGTACAGAGAGCATATCTGAACATAAATTATACATAACTCATATCTTTCCATATTGTACTAACAACCTGTTGAGGGCCAGTGGGACAAACAACCCATTGAACTTTCTAGTTACTACTGCTCTGCACATTGTCCCATAAAAAATATAACAATGCATTCCCTTGTGTCAATCATGGGCTAGTTTGTATTATTATGTGCAGTTCACTACCATCAAGACAAATATTTACAAAAGTGTTATAGGTACCAAAAACTAGAAGAATTTTCCAGTGCAAGTGATGCTAAAAAGTAAAACCGTGGGTCAAGAAAACATATATTGATGCCACATATCATGGCACATCTCATGTAAAAATGTTAGTTGCGTTTTTTGCACCATACAAGCCTGACAGAATTACATCTTCCATCCTCTATAATGGACGATAAATGCATTTATACATGTCATGCGATAAGCATATTCAACTCTGCGCCTACTATGAACTTCAGTACCTTTATGGTCATCTTAAAATGTAACAGTTTGAGTCAAATGTATGCAATAAGGTTATCTGTTTTACTCCAGGCAATGTTCTTGATTTTTGTTTTTTCTTGTACGACTACTTTTGAAAGTGCTATCTAAAAATCTAAACATTTAGGAGGTTATATAAAAAAGTTGTGAAGAGGTGTGCGCAGTGACGTATTCTGGGCTAGGCCAATTAGTCCTAGAGTAGCAGTCAGCACAGCCTTAGCATGCATTACAAGAGCGGCGGCCATGGAGGGATCGGCTGGGGCACTTCCCTTGGTCAGGCCGATAGAAGTGCCAAAGGTGCATGTGCATGCATTTAGACAAATCTTGGAAATCACATTAAATGGTGTGCAGACCATGCCTGGAGAACCATTTCTCAAGGAAATGCTAACCACTCCGAGCATCATAGTGTTAACATACAGGTCCATTAAAAAGTTTTACAATCTATTAAGATGCTTTATTTCTGGAATCATATTTAAATTACACCCTAGAAACTGCCCTTTACAAGGGTGGAGTAGAGCCTCTAAACTCGTTTATTAATCATTTAACTACTGCATACAACAGACAAAATGTGAAATGATGAACTGACTAACCTCTTTATAGCTAGCTGACAGCTAGTGATATGCATGTGAATGGTTAATATACACTTTTAAAAGCAGAACACACATAACAAAAAGTTGTATGTATTATGGGGTCTAAAAAATGCATCAAGCTGGATGAATGGAAATGAGAAGGCCTCAGGGCAAAGCAGGAAATATTTACAAAGAAACTACATTTTCCATGAGCTTTTTTATTAATATGTTTTTATTAAAAGCTGGAAACATTACATTTTATTACGAAAACAATGGAATGCATATTAATATTTAGGGATACCCAGGATCATGTTTACGCATTCAGTGTCACACGGTTGGAAAAGGCTGCTATGGAGATCAAAGCTCTTTTCCCTAAAGGAAAGTGTGGTTGGACACAAGTGGTCACCTAAGAAATAAAAGTGCAAATGTTTGCAGTGAACCAGTCACACAAGTGTATACCTGCCAATAGCTTTGTTTTTTGCTGGACGATCCTGACTTTAAGGCATTTTTCTTCTGCCCAGGTTTGGGGCAGTGGAAATGATGGGCCATTTAGGGACATCAAAAGATCTAGCTACCCCAAAAGAAATGACTGAATCGGTGCTTGGAAAATCCTAAGATAAAAAATATATATTTTTTCATACCTGCAACTCCATTTATTAGCATGATTTTCTTAGTGATCCCTTGCTATCTACCTCATTTCAGCTTGATTCGGTGATCTAAGCTTTAACTAGCCTCAACTGTGTAACAAAAAAGCAGTAAGCAATTCAATGGAACAATTGTATATTAAACACAGCAAGGTAGCTCTCTATCTTCCTTCCAGGAACCAATTTTTCGCTGCCTGAACCATGGCTTTTTTATACCTGTGGCGTTTACATCTGCGACCACTAGTGGCCACCTGCCGCAGCACTCAGAACTCAGGTGTGCCTTGTTACCTGGGTTGAGCCCTAGTCTACATCCAGCTGGGCCTTGTTACCTGGATTACCCTGCCTTTATGAACCTGCCCTGCACTTTAGTCAGGGCCTTTGTATTCTGTCAGGACACGGGAGATCAGGTCGGGTAGGAGCCCATACACAGGGGATACTTGGGGTTCAGTATGTAACCCACGGTGCATGATTATGCAAACAAAGACACCACAAACAGAAATCCAGGTAATGCAGTGTATTTCATGTATATAACAGGACCAGCAAATAAGGGTAATGCAGTCAAAGCAAGAAACCGGACGTATGGCAAAATAAATACTGGTAATAAGTCTTTTGACAGGGAGACCGCTTGGAAGGGCACGGAAAGGCACACAGCCCACTTGGAAGGACACAAAACAGGGAGCCCACTTGGAAGGACACAAAACAGGGAGCCCACTTGGAAGGACACAAAGCAGGGAGCCCACTTGGAGGGACACAAAGCAGGGAGCCCACTTGGAGGGACACAAAGCAGGGAGTCCACTTGATCAGGACACAAAGCAGGGAGTCCACTTGATCAGGACACAAAGCAGGGAGTCCACTTGATCAGGACACAAAGCAGGGAATCCACTTGATCAGGACGCAAAGCAGGGAACCAGGAACAGTACAGGTGCAGAGCCACAGCAGGTAAGGTCCATAGACTTCAATACAAAGGCCCTGACTGAAGGGCAGGGCAGGTTCATAAATACAGGGTAATCCAGGTAACAAGGCCCAGCTGGATGTAGACTAGGGCTCAACCCTTATTTGCTGGTCCTGTTATTTACATAAAATACACTGCGTTACCTGGAATTCTGCTTGTGGTGTCTTTGTTTGCATAATCATGCACCGTGGGTTACATACTGAACCCCAAGTATCCCCTGCGCATGGGCTCCGACCTGATCTCCCGTGTCCTGACAGAATACAAAGGCCCTGACTAAAGTGCAGGGCAGGGTAATCCAGGTAACAAGGCCCAGCTGGATGTAGACTAGGGCTCAACCCAGGTAACAAGGCACACCTGAGTTCTGAGTGCTCCAGAGGGCGGAGGGTGGCCACTAGTGGTCGCAGATGTAAACGCCACAGGTATAAAAAAGCCATGGTTCAGGCAGCGAAAAATTGGTTCCTGACACACCCAGAGACATAAGTAGAAACCACAGGGCCCCGGTGCAAAAACTGCTCCCATGCCCTACAACTTCACAAAGCAACATGTCTCATAGCGCCACCTTTGCCCCCAAACAGCTAGTGAGTGCAACCTTTGCCACCTAACAGCTTGTGAGTGCCACCATTGCCCCAAGCAGCTTATCAGCGTCGTCCTAACCCCCAAAAGAGCGCCTTAGTCTATTACTAACAAGTAACATTTGTTAGAACTTATAAAAGGCATGTGGCACAATTATATGGCTGGGTGTCCTTCAAACCCACGAATCACACATGTAACGCTTTTTTTGATACTTCCAAAGCACAATGAAATCCCCACTAGACACCTGGTGTGTCCACCTCAATTTATCATGTCATGGTACCTAACAAGATTATAGGCATACACTACCTTTGTAATCCCCATCACGTAGGAACCTTTTTAACTCCCCAGGTGTTTCATAGCCTGCAAAACAGGATCTAGTTCATCTTAGAAAAACATACAAGTGAGAAGTAAGGTTAGAAAAGAGTAAAATTGCATCAAATCCCACAGACTCTCCACCAACCCCAGAGCCTTGATCTTTCATAAAATATTTTTTTTTCCCAGCTCTGGTGACAGAAGTGTTGTAAGTAGACTTGCACATTCGTCTTCGGGCGAACATGTAAACGAGCACGAAGAGGCCGTTTTTTTGTTCGTGCCGAAGACACGCCGAAGAGAATACAGTGCCGGCAAAACGTAGGAGAAGACGAAGACTCACAACCACGAAGAATCGAAGATTCAGCTCACTCTTGTGACGTCACGCTAAGGGTCTCGTCCAATGCCTGTGCTGCTGTTTTTTGAATTCTGAAGGCGCCTTTATAAGACCAGAGCTTGCCTGAGAGATCCATTCATTTTTCACTGTGCTGCATCCGAGCGTTACAGAGAGATTGTTCTGTTCTGTGTGAGACTGGTAAGCCTCAGCCTGCCATTTCTCACAGTGTACTGTGTTCAGTTCTACTGAATTAATAATATTTAATAATAATTTTATTAATTTAATCATTTTTTAATTTAATTTGTCTGTCATCAACTGTGTAGTGCTGTTGAGTTGACAGTGCACTCAGTGCCTCACTGGCACTGGGGTGCCTTTGCCCTGGGCTGGCACTAGTGCCTACTGCCTGTCCAGCTTAAATAAATGTAGTTTTACTGCACATTTACTGCACTTTTTTTTTTATATTGCAAACCTACAGTTGTACTTCAATGTACTGCAGCTTTATTGCATTTGTACTTCCGTACAAAAATAACTGCAGTAAAACTGCAGTACAGTGAAGTACAAATGCAGTAAAACTGCAGTAAATGTGCAGTAATACTGCAGTAAAACCCAACCCCTCGTACCGGCCTGGCGATAGAGTTTGGCTGTCTACGCGATTCCTGAGACTCCGGGTTCCTTCCATGAAATTGGCCCCACGGTTTATTGGGCCCTTTCCAGTTCTATGGCAGATCAATCCGGTGGCGTACGAACTTGCACTACCCAGAACGCTTCGCATCCCTCGGGTATTTCACGCCTCGTTGTTGCAACCGGTTTACCCGAGGCGAGAATTCAACTACCGAGACTGCCAGGAGGGCTTCGGAGAGACGTACTCCCCGAGTAATTCTTGATTCCCGGCGGCAACAGGGCAGTTTACAGTACCTGGTACAATGGAGGGGTCTCGGTCCTGAGGAACTATCCTGGATACCTGCGGCACGCCTCGCCGTACCACGACTGATAAGTGCGTTTCTTGCTAGACGTCCTTCTCGCCCTGTTGGTCGCCCGGGCGCCCTTTCAAGGGGGGGTACTGTTACTTACCTGCCCCCGGCTCCCACGTTGCCACCGGAGCCGCCACGCAGGAGAGGGAGACCCCCCTCCGACGCACGGCCACCGGACCCGCCACGCAGGAGAGGGAGACCCCCCTCCAACGCACGGCCACCGGAGCCGTCACGCAGGAGAGGGAGACCCCCCTCCGACGCACGGCCACCGGAGCTGTCACGCAGGAGAGGGAGACCCCCCTCCGACGCACGACCACCGGAGCCGCCACGCAGGAGAGGGAGACCCCCCTCCGACGCACGGCCACCGGAGCTGTCACGCAGGAGAGGGAGACCCCCCTCCGACGCACGACCACCGGAGCCGCCACGCAGGAGAGGGAGACCCCCCCTCCAACACACGGCTACCACCGCCGGAGCCGTCACGCAGGAGAGGGAGGGCGCCCTCCAACGCGGTGCCGCTTCCGCCGTCATCTGCTGAATTGCCGCGCAGGAGAGGCAGACCTCCTGGAACACGGCGTCCGGCTTCGGCACTCGCCCAAACTGCAGGCATATATGAGGCGAGATTACGCCACAACCATGATGGTGGCGATTCCCGGACATTACAAGTGACGTCATGAGGTTTGGCGGGAGATTTGAACTTCCTCTGCGGTTCCTATTTAATCCTCCTCAGTTCTGTCTGACATTGCCTTCTGTTGGTTGTCTATGCCTTGTGCTAGTACCCAGATAGCGTTTTGATCCTGTATTCTCGTGTATGATCCCGGCTTGTCTGACTTCGTTGATTTCCTGATTCCTGACCTCGGCTACGTTTACGTTTATCCTGTTTTCCTGAATCCTGACCTCGGCTACGTTATTTGACTATCCTGCTCTCCGGAAACCTGACCTCGGCTTGTTTGACCTGTTCTGTCCTGGAGTCCTACCTGACCACGGTGTCTCCTAACTACTTGTACGTGACAAATATATTATTAATAATTGAATACATATAAAATTATATATATATATATATTTGTCAGTTATATATACTATAGTTAGTATAGTATTAGTAATAGTATACTAGTGTAGAGTGTACTGTAGACATTCAAGACATCTACTAGTGTCTAATCTAAAATCAGTAATATTAATAATTAATAATTGAATACATTATAAAATTATATGTATATTTGTCAGTTATATATACTATAGTTAGTAATAGTATACTAGTGTAGAGTGTACTGTAGACATTCAAGACATCTACTAGTGTCTAATCTAAAATCATTAATATCAATAATTCTATAATTCTTATCTTAATAGTTAATTAAATTAGCTATAAAAAATATAATTAATAATTACTACTAGCTTATAGTTCAGCTAATCTATTAGTACTGGTGCTGCAGCTCTATAGTTTGTTGTTTTAGCAACAGCAAGAGACCAAGTCAATTTTTCTTAATTAATAATATTTCATTTTATTTCATTTGTTTTGCTCACCTCAGCCCATCGGTGAAGTGAACTTGTTGGGCTAGTGAGTGCAGCCGCATAAGTGCTGTGTTGTTTTTTGATCAGCAAGCAGTGACGTTAACTGTTTTGCAAAGATTTTCTCATTTATTTTAATTTTATTTTAATTTTATTAAAAAGTACCCTTAGTGTTTTTCTCACCTCAGTCCATCAGTGAAGTGAACTTGTTGGGCTAGTGAGTGCAGCCGCCTAAGTGCTGTGTGTTTCAGCAAGCAGTGAAGCTAACTGTTTTGCTGTGACATTTTATTTTATTTCTAATTTCTTTTCAAGAAAAATTGACTGTGTGACGACAACAACTGTACTAAGCAAAGCTTCAAGCTACTAGCTGTAGTACTAAAATAATTCTAATCTTTAATCTTCTTAATCTATAATATATTATATAATATAATATAAATTCTAATTCATAATCTATAATATATATAAGTAATTATTTCTAATTCATAATCTATATTCTATCTATAATCCAGTAGTAGAAGTATTATTAAACACTCATCTACAGATACCAGACAAGCCAGAAGGTTTGTTTTTCCCTCAGAAATCTCATGGTGCTTTCACAACCACAAGGGATTCTGGGTAGGCACATGCAAATAAGGTTAACAATTATCACCTTTGCCTCTATATCCACTTTATACATGGATCCCATGAAAGTATCCCACCATAATTTATGTAATGCTATCTATAATCCAAAATATAAGTACCGTATTTTTCGCTCCATAAGACGCATCCAAAGTAGGATGAAAAATCAGCCGCGTCTTATGGAGCGAAGATGCAGGCAGGGAGGGGGGGGGCAACGATATACCGTATTGGCTCGAATATAGGCCGCACTTTTTTCCCCCACTTTAAGACTTTAAAGTGGGGGTGCGGCCTATATTCGGGGTCTAGCGCCCGACGCCCGGGACATGCAGTCCCGGGCGCCGGGCAGGCAGCGGGGTTAGGATACAGATCCCCCGCAGCGGTGCAGGGGACCTGCATCCTACTCCCCGATACGCTCAGACAGCCTCCCCTGCCAGCACTTCCCACGGGGGGGGTGCCGGCACGGGAGGTTGTCTAAGCGCATCGTGCGGATGCGTTTTACCTCTGCACCCCCCGCGGACTTACCGGAGCAGACTCCCGGGTGTCTTGCGGGGTCGGCGGGGGACGTCTACGCAATACAACTTCCGGTGCCGGATGTGCCGCACCGGAAGTTGTATTGCATAGATGTCCCCCGCTGGCCCCGCAAGACACCCGGGAGTCTGCTCCGGTAAGTTGGGGAGGGGGGGCAGAGGGGGACAGTGGCAGCGTATCTCGGGGAGGAAGGACAGTGGTAGCATATCTCGGGGAGGGAGGACAGTGGCAGCGTATCTCGGGGAGGGAGGACAGTGGCAGCGTATCTCGGGGAGGGAGGACAGTGGCAGCGTATCTCGGGGAGGGAGGACAGTGGCAGCGTATCTCGGGGGGCGGGGGGGGCAGAGTGGCAGTATGTTTTTTGGTGCTTTTTTAAAGAAAAAAACTTTTTCTTTAAAAAAGCACCAAACTTTTAGGGTGCGGCCTATATACGGGGGCGGCCTATATCCGAGCCAATACGGTACTCACCAAAAGTGTCCCGGACAGTCTCTGTCTCGCTTCGCCGTCCAGGGGAGGTCTTCATCTGGAGACCGCCGCCTCTGTCGCCGCCTCTCCTCTTCTCTGGTCCGTTGCGACGGCTAAGGGCGGACTGGATGGAGAGGACGGGGGGATTTGACGCAAGCGCCGTGTCACGTATGGCGCCGGCGCATGCGCAGTACGGCGCTTGTAGTCCAACTACACTTCCCATCATGTCTGACCAGCTTTTTTCTGTGCAGGCATGACGGGAGGATGATGTCCTTTTTTTATAGCCCATTTTTTAGCTCAAAATATTTTTTCCTTTTTTTTCTCCTCTAAAATCTAGGTGCGTCTTATCAGCAGGTGCGTCTTATAGAGCGAAAAATACGGTAATTCTAATCTATTAATAATATAATATTATATATACCTTAACCTCACTTTAGCTTAGTGGGCTTGAGAGCGTCTGCCTAGAGTTAGACTAGAATACTAATATAGCTTTAGGTTTAGCATAGTAGTAGGATAGGCTCTTAGGCCCGTGTAAATTAAGTCTTTAATTTTTTTTATCCCCCTTTTTTTTTTTTTGTTTTAAGTTTTTTTAAACACTACACACACAACACAAAATTTGAAATGGAATTCCATTCGATCTGGCTAATGAAGAACTAGACTATGAGCCAGAGGAAGTAGAGGAGATGAGTGGTCAGGAATCAGATTCCTCAGGGAGCAGTGTCCAAATGACTAGTGCACAATTTTCCCCTGAGCCTCCACCTTCTCCGCTACGATCATCACCATCACCACCACCAGCAGCAGCAAAACCTAGCAAATCTAAAGTTAGAAATTAGCAGTCCCACTATGGCCAGTACTGTTACCACCAGTCCCACCACACCACCACTAGTTCTGCCTCTGTTCATCCACCCCGAGCAGTAGGAGCAGCACCCAAGGCACACTCCAAGGTTATGCGCGCCCCAATTTGGGAGCACTTTGAAAATGTTGAAGAAGGGCGCTATGGAAAGTGCAAACATTGTGGGAAGCTAATAAGCAGAGGGAAAGTATCTGGCCATTTTACCAGTGCTAGCGTAAAGCATCACCTCAGCACTCAACACAACGCTGTGCTATTGGGGAAAGATGCAAAAGTAAAACTTAGTGCAGGCAGCATAGCTAGTGGCCGTGGAAAAACCCCAACAGCTGCTTCTGAGCCAATAGCAGCAGCAGCAGCAGCTAGTGCTGGCAGCCAGAGACCAAGGCAGGTTGGAGCACTGCATGTCCAGCCCACCCTGGAACAATTTGTGGCATTCCAATCCAAAAGGTCAATGCCCAAACAGCAGGCCAATAAAGTAACGCGACTTATTGGTCAGTTCATTGCTGTTGGAGGGGCATCCTTCGCTATGATCGAAGGGGAGCCTTTCAAACAATTGATGGCGGCTGTGGCTCCACAATATACAGTTCCGTCACGTTCCACTTTCAGCAGGAACATTGTCCCCTCATTGTATCGGTCCTGTGTTGCAGCAGTGAAAGAAGAGCTTTCCAAGGCTGCTGGTCAGTCTGTTCATTTCACAACAGATTTGTGGAGTGCACCTAGTGGGCAGCATGCCTTTCTTTCTTTGACAGCACACTGGTGGCAGCCCGGTGTGCCCAAGGAAGCTGCTGCAGCAGGCTACCGATCATTCCTTCTCCATGCAGAAGTGATGGATGAAAAGCACACTTCCCAAAATATTCTGCATGCGATGAGGAAAATGTTTAGCCTTTGGGTGAGAGCAGAGGTAGGCACCAATGTTGAAGTTGGTTTTGTGGTAACTGACGGAGGTGCCAATATGGTGAAAGCGCTGCGAGATAGTCATATTGTTGGTGTGCGCTGTGCAGCCCACATCATCCATCTTGTAGTGAAGGCAGCAATGTCAGAAGGAACTAATGTGGCAGCAGTAGTTCTGTCCCGCTGCAGAAAGATCGCTGGGCCCTTTCACCATAGTGTTAAGGCTAGCCAACTTTTGAGGGAAGAGCAAGAGAGGTCAGGTCTTCCCGTACACTGCCTACGTCAGGATGTCAGTACACGGTGGAACTCCACGTTAGACATGCTGGAGAGGATTTTGGAGCAGCAGAGGGCAATCCATAATCTTGCCTCAGAGCACAATATTGGGATTACATCTCCATTGAATAGGGAGGATTGGACAGTGATCGCCCAGCTAGTGGCAGTCCTTAAACCATTCAGGGATGCCACAGAAAATTTAAACTCAAACACTGCCAGTCTGGCCCAGGTAATCCCAGTGTTCTCCCATCTAGGCAGCAAGATGGATGTGTTCCCTGAAAACCGTGAGGCTGTTCAAGGTGGCACTCTACATCCTGATGTAGCAGCCATAGTCAGGAAGCTGAAGGATCTGCTAAAAGTACACCTTCGCAACCGCATGGAAGAGAGTCCCGAAATGATGCTAGCGTGCCTTTGCGATCCAAGAATTAAGGGAAAGCTAGCTTTGAAATTCAATGTTCTCAGAAGCTACCGGGAGCAATTAGTCAACAAGGTGAGTGACTGGCAGCGTAAAATGGGAATGCTGTCCGAGGAGGGAGAGGTGCAGGAGGAGGAAGAGATTATCTGGTCTGCTACTCCTAGCAGCAGCATCAGCAGAAGTGCCACAAGCATCACAACAACACAGCTGAGTGGAGCAGCTGCGTTTTGGGAAGAGGCACTTGGGAGTATAGTTGGACCATCTCACAGAGCTAGCAGCAGAAAGGAGAGTAGTGCTGCTGAAATGGTCAAACTTTACCTCTGTGAAGTTCCTTCTGCACCTAATGTTGATCCTCTTAGCTACTGGGATGAATAGAAGAGTGTGTGGCCTGCACTCTCATGGGTTGCGCAGCAGCTTCAATCATGTCCGCCAACCACTGTTCAAAGTGAGCGCGTGTTTTCTATGACTGGAAACATACTGAGTCCACAGCGCTCACGCATGGCACCTCATCTGATGGAGCAGATTGCCTTTCTTAAATTCAATCTGCCCAAGTTGGGTTACCCAGCTCTTAGCTTGGAAAGTTAATTTTTTTTTCTCTCTAATGTTTAAGGTAGTTTCTTCCCCTGGCTGCATCTGTTTGCGGTGTGGCAACGCCTGCTACCTCCGCCGGTGTAGCCAATTTCCCTTCCTGGCTAGTGTCATGCCTCAAATGTCCAAAATGTTTAAGGTAGTTTCTCCCCCTGGCTGCATCTGTTTGCGGTGTGGCAACGCCTGCTACCTCCACCGGTGTAGCCAATTTACGCTAGGGCCTAGTGTCTGAGTTCTGGAAGTCTGCTCCCAAACGCCATGGACTGACGGACTTTGATGCTTTGCCCTGGGGTGAAACAGGTGAGTGGGTCGTCAATTGCCCACTCATTCGCCTTTCCCAATGCTGCCGCTGGTGGTGATGGTGCCAGCATCTCTTCTCTGCCAGTTCGCTTCCTGGCTAGTGTCATGCCTCAAATGTCCAAAATGTTCAAGGTAGTTTCTCCCCCTGGTTGCACGTGTTTGCGGTGTGGCAACGCCTGCTACCTCCGCCGGTGTAGCCAATTTACGCTAGGGCCTAGTGTCTGAGCTCTGTCCGCTGCCAAATGTCTAGGACTGACAGATGTTTGGATGCTTTGCTCTGGGGTGAAACAGGTGAGCGGGTCGCCAATTGCCCACTCATTTGCCTTTCCCAATGCTGCTGCTGCTGGTGGTGGTGCCAGCGTCTCTTCTCTGCCAGTTCGCTTCCTGGCTAGTGTCATGCCTCAAATGTCCAAAATGTTCAAGGTTTCTCCCCCTGGCTACGTCTGTTTGCGGTGTGGCAATGCCTGCTACCTCCGCCGGTGTAGCCAATTTACGCTAGGGCCTAGTGTCTGAGCTCTGGAAGTCCGCTCCCAAACGCCTAGGACTGACAGTCTTTGGATGCTTTGCTCTGGGGTGGAACAGGTAAGCGGGTCGTCAATTGCTCACTCATTCGCCTTTCCCAATGCTGCTGCCACTGGTGGTGATGGTGCCAGCATCTCTTCTCTGCCAGTTTGCTTCCTGGCTAGTGTCATGCCTCAAATGTCCAAAATGTTCAAGGTAGTTTCTCCCCCTGGTTGCACGTGTTTGCGGTGTGGCAACGCCTGCTACCTCCGCCGGTGTAGCCAATTTACGCTAGGGCCTAGTGTCTGAGCTCTGTCCGCTGCCAAATGTCTAGGACTGACAGTTGTTTGGATGCTTTGCTCTGGGGTGAAACAGGTGAGCGGGTCGCCAATTCGCCCACTCATTTGCCTTTCCCAATGCTGCTGCTGCTGGTGGTGGTGCCAGCGTCTCTTCTCTACCAGTCCCCTTCCTGGCTAGTGTCATGCCTCAACTGTCCCTAATGGTAAGGGTAGTTTCTCCCCCCTGGCTGCATCTGTTTGCGGTGTTGCAACGCCTGCTACCTCCGCCGGAGTGGCCAGCTTACGCTAGGGCCTTGTGTCTGAGCTCTGGAAGTCCGCTGCCAAACGTCTAGGACTGACAGTTGTTTGGATGCTTTGCCCTGGGGTGAAACAGGTGAGTGGGTCGTCAATTGCCCACTCATTCGCCTTTTCCATTTCCTTTTCCATTTCCATTTCATTTTTTTCCGTCTGATACACAACCTACCAAACATAACACACACAATAACACCTATAACACAGTAACATAACACGCATAACACACATGTACAATTCACAAATCACAAGGACCTTTCCTCCTGTTATTTGCCCTGGCCTTCACTTCTACACTCACTAGCATTAACGCTATAACTCACACTTCACCCTATAACATTTTTCCATCCACATAGCTGCCAACAGACCCAACTTTTTCAGGGACAGAAATTTAGCTAAACTAGGTATGCTAGTGCACATAGGTATAGCTGGGTAGGGTAGCACTACAACATTAAATAAATATAATAAAGTAAATAATAATAAATATAACTTTAAAATTCAATAAACCCATTAAAATTAAAATTAAATTATTATTTAGACATAATACATCTTTAACCAAAACAGTACACTGCTAATAATCTTAAAAATAACCGTACATTAACCCTAAGCTATTTTTTAGTTCTTGTCCAACATTTTTCCATTCGCAAACCTGCCAACACACCCAACATTTTTGTGGACAATCCTGCTTTTTTCCAGTCCTGTCCAGTAAAAGTTGAGTTGTTGCAAAGTATGCCATTATAAATAGGTAGCAAATGTTAGGCATGTATTACAGGTGTTCCAAAATCAATTTAAAAATGTAAAATAATCCATTTTCGTTTATTAAACATCTATGGATGTGTGACTGTGTATGATAAAAACAAAGGAGGCCAAGTTCCTTGGAGCATTTGTCTAGGTCATTTTGTGTGCAGTACACCTCGGTACGTGTGTGCAACTGTATTGGTCGTTTCGGCAGGGGGCTCGCCTGCCATCAACGAATGAGGTGCATTCTGCAGTTCTGCAATTCATTTGTTGATGCCAGACCAGCCCCCTTCCGGCGACCAATAGAGTCGCACACACGTACCTTCACGGCGCGAACGCATCTGCTGCTGCTGCTCCGATGTGTTCTTAACCCCGTATTAACCCCTGCTACGCAGCCGGGAGAAAACGAAGATGAAACGAGCACGAAGAATGGCCACGAATATTCGCCCGAAAAGAAGACAGGAACGTTCGAATATTCGAGGAATACGAAGGGTTTTTTTTCTCCGAAGACGAGTACGAAGACTAACACGAAGAGCCCCCTGGTGCTCAAGTCTAGTTGTAAGCAATGTTTTCCTTGTGAATCCTTGGTCCGCAAGTCTGGGTTGAATTCCAACCACTAAAACAAGTAAAGACTGAAGCGATGAAACTTCTAATTTACTTTTTGCAACAGTCCACAAAGAGTTCGTTCCGAAGACACGAAGAAGAGAAGACAGCGGCGGTTAAACGTAGATGAAGACACACACCACGAAGATCTTCGTGATCTTCTTCGTCTACTAATCTCCTCAGTCCCTTCCCAATCTAGCCTACTTTATCTTTGCGGCATCGCGGGAGTTGACGGAAGCGGAAATCCGTAGGTTCGCCGTCAGGGGTTACAGGGCAGTGCGAGTGAGCCTATTGGTTGCCTACAGGGACCCTGCAGGTTACCAATAGGCTCACTTGCTCGGCCTTTGTAACCCCTGACAGCGAACCTACGGTGCTGCGTTAGATAACGGGAGCGGAAATCCATAGGTTAAAGGGCCGTGCAAGCAACCAATAGGCTCACTCGCACGGCCCCTTGACCCCTTAAGGTGCAACAAGTTACGGCACCAGGATTTTAAAAGTCTGTACGAGTGACCAATAGAGTCGCTCGTACAGACTTTTAAAATCCTAATGCAGCAACTTACCCTGCAGATCCCACTGGTCTCCCTGTTCTATCAGTTAAATGTCCGTACAAGCAACTTTATTGGTCGTTCCTATGGACATTTAACTGATAGAACAGGGAGACCAATGGTATCTGCCGGACAAGTTACGGCACCAGGAGTTTAAAAGTCTGTACGAGCGACTCTATTGGTCGCCAGCAGGGGGCTCGTCTGCCATCAACCATTGGCAGACGAGTCCCCTGCTGGCAACCAATAGAGTTACTCATACGGACATTTAAACTCTTGGCGCCAGAGCTGCTGCGGTACGCGTTAACCCCGTGTTAACCCCTTATAAAAAAACGGAAAAACGAAGAAAAAACGAACATGAAGAATGTCCACAAATATTCGCCCGAAGAGAAGACAGGAACCGGCGAATATTCGCAGAATACGAAGATTTTGTTTTTGCCAAAGACGAGCACGAAGACGAACACGAAGAGCCCCCTGGTGCCCAAGTCTAGTTTCAACCAATCAACAACTACATGCAGATCCTAAAAAGTTGGGAAAGCTGCTCTCCTGCTTTGCTGATAATGGGGATTTCTAGCACATATTGCGATATCTTACAGTCACTATATAAAGTTTAGCATATACCAGGTTTAGCTTGGTATATGCTACTAGGTATAGGGCTTCTTTAGGCAAAAGAACACACAATTGCACCACAGTCTTGAGGTGTGGCAACTAGAAGCAGAATTATCATGTCATTTTCTGGGGAAGTGATTTGCCCTGAGCTGAGAGTGGATAAGGCCAAACATCTCTCTCCAGCCTGGAGAAAGCAGAAACTGACCCCGAGACCAGGGAGACCAAACCTGCAGACTTCCCAATATAGGAAGTCCCTGCGCAGTGAAAGATGCTAAGTAAGGCGACCTCTGATTGAATATGGAAGCTGTGGCTAGGGCACAGGAAGATATAAAATGACTGTGGGGCACACAACAAATCCTAATAACGTTCTTATGGAATCCTATCACATCCCATTTGTTGTATGAATTCATAGAGAGCCAGATGGTAAAGGGAAACCCATGTATACTGCACTGTATACCAATAAAACAATGCTTTTAGCAAACAGAAAGCAAATGTTATCCAAACTGGTAGGACAAGAGCAATTATCTGAGACATTGCATAAATTGTAACTTTTAGATGTGGTTAGACATGTGCCCATGCATCTAACTGCACCACTAGCATTAGATTGCTGTTTTATTGGTGTGTACTATGCTCTAAATATACAGAATATATATGCATATGTTAAGCTAATGAACAGATCTCCCTAAGTTTATTTTATATGATTATTTATTTCTGTAAATTTGTTCTTTTTATTCCACTGTTTAACTAATGTTCAGGGAATTGCAGAAGTTCTACTGCTATCCTGATTTTAGTAGATCAAATTACGATCACGTTAGAATGGTTTGGTTTACAAAAAAGAAACCTATGAGCCTGACAAACAATGCTGTCTTATCCTTGATGTAGAAATGGATATTGTTTGTATGAAGCTGAGACCACCCAAAGACAATGAAAAGATAACCGAATGCCAACAACCTGACAAAGTGGTACAGAAACGAAATACAGCTGCATTGAATTAATTGTGTTTTCCCATGCAGGAGAGTTGAACATAATACAGGTATCCATTAACCCTGTAAGCACCATGAAGTATGCAATGTATTACTGAGCCCTGCACTGAAAGGTATTTCAGAAATCACTAGCATGTACTAAGAAAAATATGAAAAAAGTACATTATTTCTGCCCAGTAGTTTGCTCTGACCTCTCCAGAAAATGTCATTACTGGAATACATGGGATTATAGAAATATACCCTGATCAACATGAAGATGACTGTAGATGTTTATACTCTTTGCTAAAGGAGGCAAAGTTAGCCATGCATATGGGTAGAAGAGAGTAGGCAAAACATGTGTAGTGAATGATCATAACTAAATGATGCTTCTTTGCCCAGAGATTAAACATAATTCAGGGCAAGCAGTGCATCACCCAGAGTCTCTGGGTAAAACATGGTGGCAGGGGAGGGCTGGCACCTTCTGGTCCAGGTGGCAGGTAAATCCTGGTAACATACTAGTAGTATGGTTACATACTAGCACACACTCACATTTACAGAGTCTCTCTAACAATCACACTAAAACATACTTTCTCTGTCAATACCTCTGTCACACATAACACCCTTAACTTGCCTAGAACCTTTCTTTAATATAACTGCTCACACACTGTGCAAGTGGCCACTCTATTACCGTCACATAACCCAAATTGGTTTGCAAATGAGACTTCAAATAGGTGAGTTCTGATGGGTTTGAGGGATCTGGACCTGCCCAGGGGGTTATAGCTGGCCTGCAGCTGCAGGTTATTTAATCGTGCCTAAGGGAATATAAGTGTCTTACAACATAATGAAGTATCAAGTATAGCTGTAGTGATATCAGCAAAAAACTTATCTACAAAAGCAATTCATGTGAACAAACAAGTCACAGCACACAACTGGGGCAATGTATAAAAAGATATTCAGGTTTCACATTTTTTAAATGTTTCAGTATGAACCATTGGGCTATTCCATTGGTTGCATGACAAGATGACCTCTTTTCAAACCTTGAACCAGAATCACTTTTCAATACACAAACCAAATTTTCCTGTCTGTCTTCACATATCAGTCTTCACTAGGCCACACAGGTGTTTTGGGTATGCAAAAACAGAAGACAGAAGTAATGCAAATAATTAACTTGGATTGTGCAACTGTAACTGTGATACCATGTTTACTAGTAGATCTAGCTTTATGGCAGTGTGTCAATATTATGCACTTCGTCCTTAAGGGGTTAAGTAATGCAAATGCTGACCGTAACTAATTTATTGTAATGTTGTATTATATCCCCCATATAAATAGTTTTGCTTATGGATGTGTGTAGATAAAGTTCTGTGATTTTAACAGACGTATTGGCACACTTTTTAACGTCTCATATCGGAGTGCGCTGCAGCAGATGCTAGAGGGACATTACAACTGCTTTGTGGGCCACACTACAAAAGCTAGGGTCTCGCTAGGCCAGTGCTGGAAAACACATAAAAATTGTCTAATCCAAACTCAATGGCAGCTGCCAATCTGAGATACAATTATATTTGAACCCATTAAAAAATATTTTTTTGTATTTTGAATGTTCTTTGTTTAAGGTATTCCGATTTATATTGTCCCTCTCTGACATCATATCTCCCACAAAGGGAATAGCCAAGACATATCATGGACTTCTTCCTTTGTATGTTATGATCAATTCTAGCTTGAAGCTTGGTGTTAGAGTTAGGACAAGCAACCACAAATGTTAAAACATGACCACAAATTCAGCAAATGTATCATAACTATTGCTAAACATTTCATCACATTAACACCACTTAAGTACATACAATACCCTCCACTTACAGTGGCTCCTAGCAAGGATGGGCACCTATCAAGGTCATGGATGAAAGAAGAGACACAAGTAATAGGCTATTACCTCAAACTAGCCAAGCTTGGTCTACATAATTCCTCTGCATTCCTTTGACTAAAACAAGTCTGATCAAATTAATTTTTGAGTAAAAAATCATTTTGTGTCATATGTAACATAAACACAAGATATATTTACTGCAGAAAGGAAAGCCTTTGGGACTTCCCACACCTCAAAATTCTTGGAAATGTAAACTTTCGTATGTATAGAAACATTTGTGTTTTCAAAGAATGCTTGTTGAAACTGTCTTAATTTTTTAAATATGAGTTTTACATTTCTGGCTCCATTCTCTCTTTCCATCAGAATACTAATTTCTTTGATCTCAGGCCAACAGATAAGTAGACACTGTGTGTGGAAAAAGAATATTCAAGATTTAGTGTTGCTGTTTGTTAGAAAGTTTCCAAGTCTTGAGTGTTTATCATCATTGATTCTCCTTTAGGTAATGCAGACGCGTGCCTAAGATGCATTATAGTTACAGGACACCTGGTAACAAGCTGTAACATCTTCAGACTTAATATGGAAACTACTCTATGGGAAAATTCCTCACATTCTGTGCATTTGCATTGATCCGTGACGCTAAATTGTTCAACTTCTCATTATGAAAATAATGCTACTTTTTGTCATTTTGAAATGCAGCTAAAGTATACTAAAAAGATGGTACTGCATATTCCTGGAAGGTTGTCCCAAATGTTTTGTTTGCCAGTGGGCACATTTGAGACTTTGACTGATATGAAGACATATTATTCTTTCAAGACAAATAAGTAGACAGTAAATGATACAAATATGTTACACAAAAATTAAATCCTATGTTATAGCAGTACAATTATTATAAAATATTACTAACTAAAGCAGTGCATTGTTGGATATTTTTATGCCTCAACCTGGCAGAGATTCAAAACGGCTTTGGCAGCCATCATCGCATCGACAAGGGATACTGAAATGGAAACCGCCAACCTTGGAACCATTGCATTTCATTACTAGTACACTCCTTACAGCATTCTGTACTGTAACATCTGATCTCTGTATCATCTGTGTGATGTAAAACAGGCATTTCCCAATAGATATCCAAGACTTCCAAGCCCTAACTGGAACCAGGTGGTGTGGGTGCTTTGTCCATGAAGAATGCAGATGATGTTTCAAATATGTCAAAGCGGAAAAATCTTCATGTGGCATGCTATGCATTCACAGATCTGATCCACCAACAAATATTTTCACATCAATACACAAGTGTAACTTATCGTTTATCTACAGAACAGGGGTTGGGCACCCCAGTTGGCTTGGGATAGGTCTTTGTGTTCAGTTACAGTCCAATGAAGCAGATGAATTGCTCAGCCTTTACTGGCTAGATTTTATAGGCATAGCAAATGTTTTCAACAGGAATGAAAAAGGATGGTAGAACAAATATTTGTATGTGGGAAGCCCCATATAATATGTCTGTACACAGTGAAGCCTTACATAAAATCTGCTTTACATGTGTATATATATATATATATATATATATATATATAATCTTAATTCTTCACTAAATACATGCAGGCTGGCATAGTGTAAAGATTTTCAAAATTAATTTACCCATAGAGCATGCATTATTTGTGAGATTACATTAAAACATTCATATCCCCAGCTCTCGCACTGCATTGCACAAGACATACATGCAGGGTATGCAGAATTTTCCCACATATAATGTATAATTTATTAGCTTTATGACATGCTATATATTTATTGCACAGTGCTCCCCTAAGGGAGCTTAGACTGGAGGATGAAATCTATTTTGAAAGTATGCAGCATTAGATCATTGCATGGCCTTCTATGAAAGAAACATTAGTTATCTTAGCTCCAAGGCACAGAACAGCCTAATGTACAGCAGATAGAGACTCTGCCCTGTGTTCTAACTTGGGGTCAACCTCCCAAAAAAAATAAATCATATAAAAAAAATTAATAGCAACAATGCTTGATTGAAAACCACCAGGTTGTTGGTCCTGATGTAAGTACAAGGTAAAATAAAATGTCAGAACCCAAAGTATGTTGAAAATGACAAACCTATACAAAGCAATAATAGCCTCTGGCACTCAACAATGAGTGGAAATGGTCAAATATTGTGAAAGAGAAAAAATGAAGCTTACATGTTTTACACAGTGTGTTGCCTTTAATTGTAGACAGATTTGATCTTTCAGTTAGCTTATGTGTTACTTGAAACAACCCACTGAGAAATCAACCAGGAATATCCTGAGGCAGCACCAGTATAATATTCTCAAGAAGAATCCCAGAAACAACTACTCTGACATGAAAATATGAGTTCAAACAAGCACACAAATAGAAAAAATCAAAATAATAATATTGGCACCTATTTTCTGTATCATTAAATTACATTGAAAGGCACTCATACTGCATTTGTATGGAAAAATGTCTCATTATATTGTATCATAGCATTGAATACATTTGGTAAATACCACATAATTCCCATTCATCTGTGGAATCAATAGATTTTTCCCAAATACTTAGATTTATATTACGAATGAATATAATATATTTGATTTTTATACGTCAAACGTCATATATAAAGGATATGTGTATACTATATAATAGGTTCTTTGGTATTCATCTTTTTTATATATTGAGTTTCACTTGGAGAAATAAAAGGGTACTTTTTACTACGTAGTGGAAATCGAGTTTTCTTTATAGGTTGGAATACACACAGTATAAATACAAAAAATATCAAATAATATAGAATACTATTATTTTTATTATTATTATTATTTATTTATTTTAAACAATAGTACATATAAAATAGCATGTTTGGCTAATTACTGCATATTTATATTAATATAATCAAAATGTAGGTTGCAGCCAACAGTTATACGTTCAGCCCATTAGTTACAGGACATAAAACTAAACATTCCTCGATCCACCTTTTAAATATTTGCTTAGTAATGGCTGAAGACCATGATAAATATTTGCCTTATATTAGATAAAACTTTGAAGTGCACATTGGTACAGTTCAATGACATTTCCTTCATTCCTCTCAACCCTTTCCTTTCTTAGCATTTTTGGCAGACATTATATTTTGATATTTGTATTTGCTGTTCATAGAAACATAGTCCTCGTTAGGCTAAAAATACATATCGGTAGCATTTACAAAGTAATAAGGAAGATCCTGTAATGTTAAGCTGCTTCCACGCACGTTTGATAAATTCATTCATTAAAGGGAAGTTGATCGTGTAGCCGTGCTGCAAAGGGGAAAGTGAACATTGTATTGACAGTAGAGTCCTAATTTACTGGTTTCCATAGAAACAATCCAAAGTCATCTTCGGTACGGTAACGGAAGTGCCCTGTGTCCTTTTTTGTTGACACACAGTTCTACTTACATACAATAATTTAATAATGTATTACCAGATGATGAAAACACAGCTTATAAATAATTAGATTTCCATGTGTAAGGGCTGTCATATGTATAACATTTTAGGTGCTCCACAAAAATAATTCTACAAAACCTCCTCAGAGAGTTTGAAACTCTGGAGTGTGGGGCAATACTGCAAGGGGAAGTAAAACTGGCTTTATAAAAGGCTAAAAGGGGCAGATATCAATAACAGGGGCGGATATCAATTATTACACAGTATCATGTGCAGGCCGAGCTGTTGAGCGGTCAGGGACCTATAATACAGAAGGTTTTCAGACTACATTACTTTATTATCAAGGACTTCACACTCTCATTACCACTCACTGCAAACAAAAGTGATAATAATAATAATCCAAAATGTAAACTATCATTTAATGCACATATACGACCTATGTGTGCCACTGTGATTTTATTTTAGGTATGCCTTTGGCACCAAATGCAATCATTGGGGTTTTGTGACCTTGCTACTCATGAGCTACAGTCTGCACTGCGAATTCAATAACTGGGGAAGATCCACTAAACACAGCAGCTTGGATGATCTAAGTGTATCCATACCTGTGTGTAGTTACCGATAACAATGTATAATTACAATGACATAGCTATGAGTTACTATGAAATGAAATAGCTATTTCCACAGATGCCCCAATAAATTCACAAATCTTGCAATGCAGGAAAGAATGTCGGCAAAAAGCAAAGACCAAAAAATAGAATTTATTGTGGCTAGGCTTTTGTTACCCTTTTGATCATTTAGTTTTTATGAAGATAATTTACCTGAATATAACTCCCTTTTTCCAGCTTTCATGCAAATTGTGTCATACTATGTTGTTTTCAATGTATTCATGAAAATGTTATATTTCTCCTTGTTACACCACTTGGAATCCAAGAAATGCTCATTCTGATTGTTGCAACTACTGAACTCACACTTTAAATATGTTGGCCATTTCAACAGAAACATATCTTTAGCAGTTCTGTGACTTATCTTTGATACTCATGATGTGCTACAAACAAAATTGTTATTATTTGAACTCCAGACTGTGCTGAAAACCATTTTTGCATGATTCCACTAAAAAAACACTGGTCCTTTTCAAGTATGTTGCTTACTGTAATGATATTACAATGATAAAGTAATATTTCACCACATTGACTAAGCAATATGAAGGACCAACCCTGTTGCGCTTGTCCTCCATTGGTCCTTTATAAAGCATAGTTAATTAAATCCCTTTTACCTTTTTTCGTAGTGATATGTGTACTAAAGGTACACATAGTACTAGTAATATGTATGTGCAGGTCTGCAGACCACTCAGGCTTTACACTGCGATATCTGATTGAAATGAACACATACAGAACAAGAGCCCTTATCCTTAAGTTGAAATGGATTTTCAGCTGAACTCAAGCCTGAGCCTTCCTTCTCAAACTGAATTTAATGAGCAATTTTTATAATATATCGAGCGGTAAGTAAAATGATTCATATACAGAGTATAACAAAATAATTTGCAGCCCCCGTAGGTTAAGTTTGAGACTTTAGAAGATGTATGTATGGCACAGGAAGCTTGTCAAGAAAGGATATTGAGTTCTAATGCGTGGTTTTTGTGGAAGCCCTGATGATGAGGTCTGGGATTTTAGGCATATCTGATATTATTACAGGAACCAAGCAGGCTCCGTAGCTTTGCAATCAGGTCAAGGAAATGATGCGTACAAGACACAAGCTTCAGTGAATAATATGTACATTATCACAGATGATGGCTGCAGGTATTAAACAGAATATGACTGCTGGCTGATGGAACTTGATAATGTTAGCAAACTGTCCAGTTTATACAACAAATGGTTTCATGAAGACGTGATTTGTACGAAGATTGGTGCCACTAGTTTTAATGGTTTAACATGAAAAACATTTCTTGCAATTAGATCCATGGCCTGTAGCATCCATGACTATTTATCAAGGCTGACTTAAAGAAAACAATAAGAAGCTTTGTGATTTCATTGTCCTTATTTATATGATACAGACACACAGAGGTATCGCATTTAGCTATGCTAAAAAATTTTTAAAACACATGCAAGAGTTCAAAAATCTAACATTTTAGACATGACATCACAATGTTCATTCACAAATGGCTGTGGAGATGTGAAAATTTACACCATTTTCTACAGGACGGAAAGTGCTTTTGTTGCACTTTTTTTGTATATGGACAAAAGCTTTTGTCTGCTTGTACATGTAATATGCGCTATATATGCATCTTCTTTTAGCTGGATTGACTGTACACCTAGTGAAAACCTAGTCCTGGACTATAAATAAAAACTTCAGAGAAGAGAATTTTTATTCATCGAGGAGAACAACAAAAATAAATAAGTGCAACAGTATGTGGAATGTATAAGTACGACACCCTTTTAATAAATTCCACAGGAAAGTACAGTAAGGACATTTTTTGTGTTATTATGAAAAGTAACTTATCTTTGGTAAATCTGTGTCATATAATATGTGATTGTAAGTGAGGGTTATAGCAGCTCCTATAATCATTTTCAAGCTCATCATATTGTCTCCCATGGTACAACCCCTATAACACTATGTCTATTATCAGGGGTTACAGAATAAATAGTTTTTCTTCTTGCTGGTTATCGATTGTAATAGACTCTTAGATATATGGTTCATAGATAAGATTACAGAAAAAAAGGCTTTTCTTAGGGGAAGGTTTCAAAAGTGTTGTACCGTTTTCTTTCTAGTTTTTAATAACACAAAATGTTTCCGACACCCGACTGCCTAAAGTGGCAGGCTTAACGTCTGCAGATAAAAGAAGTTTATTGTAACAAAATGAAATAAAACCAGTTTTTCTTCTATGCTTACCTACATTACTGTATACAGCACTTTATTTAATGCTCAAGGAAAAACATTTCCCTTTAAGTATGAAGCTTCATTTGGAGTTGCTTTGACTTAGGTTCTATGCTCATTAACAATAAGTTCTAATGAATGAAAACAAACACATAAAGATATGTAGCTTGATGGCATGGAAAGGCTATTACCTCTACCAGGTTGACCCAAAGAGGAAAAGGAAGGTCTATTAAAGGAATAGGATGGTCCAGGAACTTGGTGGCCCTGATACTTTTAAGTGTGCCACTGGCTGGATACATGAAGCTGCATGTTATGTTTTTCATTTCATGCAGCCTGTGGCCAGGCATATTCTGAAAGCGGCCAAATACTGCACCACCTGATCTGCTACTCCAGTGACCACTGTGCATTTGCCGTGTGTACCAGAAGGCCAGCTGGGCCTAGGGTTGTCAGCCTGGCATCATCTTTCACTGTAGACCTCTCCCCTTTAACATACAACAGCCAGTTAAAGGCAGCAAGAATCAATTGGCTGCCACCAAAGTGGAGTAGTAACAAAATTGCAGAAATAACTTAGTGGGTAGGATTACTCATCCAAATGATGAGAACACAAAAATAAGATGGCTGCTCTCATGGTGAAACCAGTACATTGGTTTATCTGTTGTATTGAGCTGTGCAATATTGCTTTTGGAAACTGTGACAGATTCAATTAAAACAGTAAAAATATGATGTGCTAAAACACTAATATTCCATATCTATAAATGTTGCACTAGAGGCAAGAACTATACTTGCTATAAAGTGCTGCTTATCACTGATTTGCAGCTGTTTATATAGCCTTAGAGAACAATGATAAAGAAAATTGGCATTAAGACTGATAACAGCAAATGTTCTCTTTTGAAATGTATATACCCAAGATTAAAGAGATTGATTGTATGCAATCAGTGGTCCTGTTCTACTCTTTATATAAAGTAATATATTAGTATGTCTGGACAACTGTCTTGGCCGGCGCTTTATAAATAAATGTAATGTAATGTCTCTGTGACACTATATCCCTTCCAGTTTATATCTTGGCATTTAGTTTGAACAAAGATACCAGGTTTGGTGGGTACAACAAGTGAGTTCTCCTCTCAGAACAGGGGAGGCAGGTACCATTTAGTCAGGGCTGGAAATCTGGCAAGCCCCAGAATAAAGCTGCATACAGTTAAGTTGTTAATGTTGCCTAAAGCAGGACTCTTCAAACTTGAGGTTGGGACCCAGTCCTGGGATGCGAGATGCTTGTAACACTGGTCTTAAAGTGCCAGAGTCAATTTTCAATCAACAGTCCAGCCCATCGTAAGAAACTTAAGAGGTTAAATTAATGAAAGTGCTTACTATGTTTTTAACTCCCTCTGAAAAATTGTCTTCCTCCAACCAAATTCAAGAGAGAATGCATATACTGTATTTGCTTGAATACAAGACAGGGTTTAAATGCTCTGAAAAATACCCCTTGTTCTATATTCGAGGTCATATTATAATCTGACCTCAAATAGAAGTCTGACTCTAAAACGAAGACCAAGATCCCCCGCAGCAAACAGCCTGATCTTTAGTGTAAAATATTTCCCATAATTTGTAGCCAGTGGTATAACTATCTACCTCGCTGTCTTAGGTCTAAACCTAGGCAGCTCCACCAGCCGCCCCCCTCCGCGCTGTCTTCCTGACAGCTGAACGCCAGGATATGACATCATATCCAGAATCTTCTGGATATCCTGGACAACCAGCAATCTGCAGGGATTTTTTGATACACCCAAAGTGGAAACATCTAAATAAAGATGTATTGGTCTGTGCTGTGAATCTCATAGCACCAATTTCCTAACATTAGCTTCTGAAAACAAAAAGCAGTAACTTCATAAATATTATACTTTGAAATCTGTATGGTTCGACAACTTTCTGTTTGCAGTCATAAAGGTTCATACAATAGTTTGCTAAAGTTTTCCAACTAAAACAACACATTGATTCCCAGACCTACCCCCCCATGATCTCAAAGCTTGCATCTTCCCAGCATGTAACCATGTTCAAAGACGATTCGCCAAATTAAAAAGCACAGTGGGAACGCACATTGTTTGTCAGCTGACTGTACTTTACAGTGTTTGTTTTCCTTTCCTCAGACTGCAGCTCCAGTGAATCCCCTTTCATAAAATGCTATGATTTGACCTAACAAGCGATACAAGGCTTCTTTTTTCATGGTTGTCTGGAAAAATATAATTTGTTTTTGTTCAATAGATTAAGAGACAGCATTAATGGCTCGGCTTTACTTTTTTATTTGTTTTATGTGTTTTGTTTTTCTTTAGGTCTCAACTGTGGTATGTAACACAATAAGGAGTTCATATGTCTAAGGAAGCAATCAACAATTATTTAGAGAAGGATAAATTTTCTGTACACATTATGGTGACATTCAGCGCTATAGAATTATGTGATAAGACTCATACTCAGCAAACATTGTGCCCTCCTGGAAAAAGAAGGTCATCAGGGGAGAAAAGAGACTGTTTCTCCTAAAATCGGGTGCTTGGAAGTTTAAAAAACATGTAATTTAAAGTTTGCTAAGAAAACCTGCAGGACAATTTGAAAATATAAGAACAGAAAGGAGGAGGTTTTAAGAGTAGAACAATATATTGCTCCACAAGGGCACCTAAATTGTAAGTGTGCAGCACATATAATTTTTTCACCGTACCCTTCCTACATACAGTGGCGTCGGCAGGGGGGGGCCAGAGGGGGCCATGGCCCCCCCTAAATCATGCTGTGTGCCCCCCCAATTGAAACGCCGTCTTTTTTTTTTTTTTTTTAATAGATCCGGAGGAGAGAGAGAGAGGCGCCGAGCGGTCGCTGAGGAATAAGTTCTCAGCGACCGTTCGGCGCCTCTCACTCTTTTCCGCGACCGCGAGGCCTCTGCCTTGGTCGCAGTGCCGGCATTTCAAGCCGAGCGCCGGTATATGATGTCATATCCGGCGCTCAGCAATGAAGCCGCGCACACTGCGGCAGAACCAGGAAGACAGAGACCTCGCGATCCCGCCGCTGGACTTCTACAAGCCCAAGGTAAGTGAACTTCAAAGGGGGGGGAGGAGGGTAGAAAGTTAGGAGGGGGTTAGAGAGTGAAAAGAGGTAGATAGGAAGTGAGAAGAGGTAGATAGGGATACATTGGGAGGGAGAGAGGGGGTAGAT
Organism: Sceloporus occidentalis; assembly: GCA_023333645.1. Lineage (NCBI taxonomy): Eukaryota > Metazoa > Chordata > Lepidosauria > Squamata > Phrynosomatidae > Sceloporus > Sceloporus occidentalis. The sequence continues at coordinate 71,154 of JALMGF010000504.1, read as the reverse complement.
AGGATAGATTGGGAGGGAGAGGGGGTAGTTAGGATAGATTGGGAGGGAGAGGGGGTAGTTAGGATAGATTGGGAGGGAGAGGGGGTAGTTAGGATAGATTGGGAGGGAGAGGGGGTAGTTAGGATAGTTTGGGAGGGAGAGGGAGATATTAACATATATTGGCAGCAGGGGCTAATATTAATATTAATTGGCAGCAGGGTCTAGTATTTATATTCATATTGGCAGCAGGGTCTAGTATTTATATATATATCGGCAGCAGGGGCTAATATTAATATATATTGGCTGCAGGGGCTAAGTTTATATATATATTGGCTGCAGGGACTAATAATATATATTGGCAGTAGGGGCTAATATTAATATATACTGGTAGCAGGGTCAAATATTAATATATATCGGCAGCAGGGTATAATTTTTATGTATATCGGCAGCAGGGTATAATATAAGTATATATCCGCAGCAGGGGCTAATATCACTATATATCCGCAGCAGGGGCTAATATCACTATATATCTGCAGCAGGGGTTAATATTAATATATATCAGAAGCAGGGTGTAATATTTCTATATATTGTCATCAGCAGGGGCTAATATTAAAGAATGAGAAATAACTGCCTAATGTGTGTGTGTATATGTGTGTATATATATATATATATATATATATATATATATATATATATATATATAGTGTATATGTACCGTTTTATAATTGGCCCCCATACTTTGGTTCCTGGCCCCCCATGTGCCCCCCCTAAATATGAAAGCTGGAGACGCCACTGCCTACATATACTTTGATTTGTTAGCATGTCCATTTGGCTGAGCCATTGAATTGCTTAACACAGGCAGTATGATAAGGAGACAGGTTGTTTGGGAGATTGGGCCAAGATAACAAAGCTGTAACATATACAAATGGCTAATATGATCCTACCTGAAAACCTTTTTTGTTCAAAAAAATATATTTTTAGTCTGATACTCGTTTGTAGCCCCCCTTGCATTGGCTATGTGTTTGCTCATATTGAAATAACTTAAAGTCTGTAATTTTTAACTGATAATGAGAATTTGAGACCCAAAAACAAGTTGTAAGGAAACAAAACTAGATAAGGCACGGATTTCTTTGAAGATAAAAAATAGCAAAAAAGTGGAGAAACCACAGAATCATCACTTGTGTAATCTTGTGCAGAATGTGAATGCCTATAAATAAATTTATGTGAAGCTGATGACTCTTCATCTTTGTTAGCAATACTCCTGAAGTTTTGAAAGCAATTTCTGCTTAACATATTCCTTTATTATGATTATTCATATTTTACTTGCTATTTATACTTCATGGAGAGAGAATTCTGCTTTTCTATGTAACAGCCCATTTTACGACCCCTTTTCCCTAAAAGCATATGTATTTCTATATGAGCAGCATTTACTTTCCTCCAACATTACTGATTCTAACAATACCTATTGTAAAAATAACTCTCTACAAATGAAGTCAGTTAGTTCTGTTAGTGATAATTCTATGTGAAACTCAAGTCAGACTTTCCAAACCATTGTTAAATGGCTATAGACCACCACCATAGCAGCAGGTGTTTCAAACATGTTATACCTGCAACAGTTTTCATCTAAAACTCTTCTGAATGTTTGAATAATAATAGCTAGTCAGTTGCCGATCCAATTCAACTGTGACCAAGCCACTGTTTGTTTATAGTATGGAAGTTCTAATAACCTTGGAAAACCAGTCTGAAACGTCTATATGTTAAGATCGTTACAGGACAGACCAGCCAAGGCTTATCAATTATCTCTCAACACACCTTGTTTGTTGCTATACAGAGGGATGAGTGGTCTGCTCCTAAAGATTTCTGGGATATCATTTTGCATCTGCAGTTCCTGTCTAGGCATGATTATTGTTTACACGTCTGTCTTTGCTTTTAACATATTTAAAACAAAACAAGAATCTAAAGTATCAACGAATTTGGCTTTAATTTATAGCTACAAAGTGCTGTACATTTCTAGAAAATAATATTTTCAATTTAAGGATTGCTCTGTTTGTGGAATAAAAGAATTGTCATTTTTTTATTACAATAAAAACAATAAAAATGCAAATATCGTGATTTTACAATTTTTGTTTTATCACATGTATTTTATATTAAGAAATATAAAGTTTTCTTTTATAAGGATTGTGTACAAGGTCCTATTCTCCAGTGGGAGATTACAGGCAGCAACAGTGCTGTGGCCAAAACACAAAACTAAAAACATGTTTCAGGTATACTGAAATCTAACCACTATTTATAACTTTTTCATAACTTATAGTCACTTTTGAATTGACTGATATCTTTTCTGGAGACCAGTTTAAAAAGCATTTTTTTATTTTTACATTACATTACAAACATTATAATATACATTATATATAGCGCCAGCAGATTCCATAGTACTGTTACAATCAGTGGAATGATTTAAAGACACAAACAATAACAAACTGGTAGAAAATGACAAGAGGGTCCTGCTCTTGTGAGCTTACAATCTAGTCAATGGTTGATGGGGAAGTGAAATAATAGGAGAAGACTGCTTGGATGGGGTGAAGTGATAGGGTCTCGATGATCTGTAGAGGTTGTTGGTTATCCAGTCCAGACTGGATATCACAAGGGGGTGGATTCATATTTTAGTTGTTTCTCGTGTGAGGAATGGGTGGATTCGAGAGATGTTTTTCAAGTAAAGCTAGCAGGATTTGGTGAGAGACTGGATTGTCTAAGGGAAGAGTTATAAATGAAAGGTCCAAGAACTAAGCCATGAGAAACACCAACAGATGGCTACAGAAAGGACCAAGAGAATAAGTAGTGAGAAGTGGCCTTTTGTTTTAGCTACAAGGAGATCATTAGTAATTTTAGTGAGTGCGGTCTTGGTTGAATGCTCTGGATGGAAACCAGATTATAGAGGGTCAAGCACAGAGCTTGAAGAGAGGAAATTAGTTAATTAATTGTAAGATAGTGGATCCAGCAGTTACTTATTTTTAGTAAATATTTAGATTTTTATAGGTATCCACTTTTAACTGTATTCATCATACATTTAAAACCAAAGTAAAATACATAGTCATATATACTAGAATACATAATAATATGTAAATCCACAGTAAATTACATCAGAGCTTACTTTGCTGGTATTACCCCTTTAAAGAGTATCACTGTACGGACTTTGAGTATCCCTGTCAGGGGCAGGCTTTCCCAGGTGGCCCATCCAAAATTCTTCAAACAAGGGGCAGTCTGAATTGGACTGGCCCGTTTACAGTGGCAGGAGCTATGCAGGATCACGTTATGTAATCCTGCAGTGAAAGTGTGGCTGCTCTCAAGCTCTGGGGAGTGTGCGTTAGTCTAAGCATTGTGTAGCATGTGAGAGTGTGTGTGTCAGTGTGTTTATGTTAATTACCAAGGGGCAAGGGGCTAATAGGGACAATGGGCTTTACCTCCCTCCCAGGCCAGAAGTTTCCAGCCCTCCTCTGATCCCTGTTGTTACTGTTTAATGCCTAGACCAAAAGCTTAAAATTATTAAACATCCTCTTATCTTCTGACATCCTGATACATACATGTTTCAAAACAGACTTTCAGGAAATACAAATTGTTATGTTTCACTAAGCAGCCATAATGCAGTCTTTCCTGTTTTGAATTGGGGGAAATCTCAGAAAGTCTTGGAAATAACACAAAATAACTAACCTGCTTAAACCCTTTCAACACAAAACAGATCTGCAGCAACATATAACTTTATGCCTCAGAATTATATGAATAAAGTGGTTAGGAACAATTCCCAAGACACTATTCTTTAACAATAGGTTTTGTGTATTCTAATGGCAAAGGTACTTTTAAAGGAATACCCCTGACATTTTTGTTATATAACTCTTCTCTGATACAAGAGCTATCGGTCATCACAGCCTCCACTTGCTCTATAAAGAGTTTTGATGTGAAACAGTCTGCAGGGCCTTATAATGGCATAATCATCAATTTACCAGGGCCAATCCTAAACCCTGCTGCCTACCTCCCAACTTGTAAAATTTCAAAAGAAGGATACTTTTGTGTTGGAGAAGTGGTTAGAGGCATGAATAGGTGGAAAGGTTTGGATAATACTTTTATGTGATAGTATGGGACTTAGAAATGTGATACACCTACACCTAGTCAAAATGCTGAGTTCTAGAAAAGAGGGTATCTGTGGGAAAAAGTGACAGAGGGATTTATGTCCCAAAGAGGAACTGTCCCACCAAAGGGATGTGACTCCAAAGAGACAGGCGAGGAAATGTAACTTAGTGTACCATCAGCATATAGGTGGTACTGGAAACCAAAACAGATTAGTGTTCCAACAAAGGTCGTGTACATAGAGAAAAGTAGATTGCCCAGTTCTGAGCCCAAAAGGACATCAGCAATAGAGGAGACAAACAAGTACAGGTATGATCAGAAAGGTGACATTTAAGCCATGAGAGAGCTAGGAGGTGGTCAACAGTGTCAAAGGTTGGGGATAAGTAAGGAGAATCCTTTTGTTGATCATTATTAATATTGCTACAGGCTGTCTCAGTAGAGTGTTGCAGAAGGAAAGAGTCAAGAAAAGCATTAGAGAAAAGAATGTGGGTTAGGTTGTTTGTAGATTAACCTATCCAGTAGTTTGGAAGCTGGATGGAGAGAGAAACAGGATGGCAGTTAGATGGGGATGTAGGAGCTAGGGAAAAGTTCTTCAAAACAGGAGAAATGAGAACATTTTGGAATGGGATGGGAACATGCCAGTGGAATAAGAGATTCAATAATTAGGTTAGGGTAAGTGTAAGCACTCTGGAAACACAAGGTAGAAAATCCAAGAGAAAAAGGGTTAAGTGGGCCAGTAGTGGGATGGAATGACAAAATGTCATCAGAAACCTTGATGGGGTAAAAGGACTAAAGAAGTTAAGGGTGGCAGCTGGCAAGGAGAGGGGTTAAGTTACCACGCAAGGGTATTTGTCAAGGCAAATAAAAACCATCACAAGCCAGGTGATTAATTTCTTTTAATAAAGACTATTCTTTGAGTGTCAACTGTGAATTTTTCTTTACTTCCTTAATTATAGGGAACATTTTTGTTTACGTTTTTAAAAAAGAGCAAAGATACATCAGGTTTGTTCCCACTAATTAGATTTACCTGTGAACAGAATGACATTTTCAATCTGTCTTCAAAGAAGAAGCATGTGCATTGTCATCTCTTGAGGGTTTCATGAAATAGGCAGGGTAGATTTCAATAGTTAATGATAATTTTCTAAATGGAAAAGTCAAAATGTTTGCTAAAATATGCTCAAAATAATGTCCTTTGCGTATGTTTGTTGGGAGGCCTGGTTCACATAGAAGCGAATGAAGAAAAAAGACATAGGGAAAAGCAGAGGAAGCAAGAAGACAGAAGAACAAGAGGCAAGAGAAGAAGCAGAATTGCGGTGAAGGAGACAAGGACACGTAAGTGGTCAGAGGAGAAGACATTGAGACAGACCGTGACAGAGTGTGAGAGAGTGTGAATGAGAGTGTGAGCAAAAGTCAATGAGAGTGAAGAAACCAAAAATATGTTTTCGTTTGTTTCATTGGGGTCCCTCCTCATTTTTGAGTTGACGAAATTGGCATATTTAGTTAACGTTAAAATGTGAATTAATCAGTCTAGTAGTCCTTGAGAAACATAGGACTTAATTCAATGGCCCTTCTAAACTTAAATTGGTGCTAACAACGCTAGATAATTCCAGGTTTGCAATTAATTTACCCGACTAAACCTAAAATTGTGGGATTGTTTAAAAGCAACAACTTATACTAAGCGTTTCAATTGTGTGCACAACTTAAATGGATTTTTACATTTCAGACCATAATAAGCATTGTCTAGAATCCTGAAGATTATTTTTTTTAAATAATATGCACTGTAAAACACTGATGGAAAAAACTATAACACTGACAATTTAACTCCTTTTGTACATAGACATGGATCATAGCATAAATTTAAAAAGCCATATTCTTAAATATATGCCACTAAAATAGGAGTTTGATGGGTAATTGATGGCAAGGTTCCCACACTTACTTCTTGCGGTTTACATCGCTCTGTCTCCACCAGTAAATTTCTTGAACTAAAAAAGAGTGAGTTTTACCCTAAATAATTGACTACAATGTCAGCTAAATTGAGAGGTAATCTTTACTAAGAATTGGCAAGTGACAAACACCAAAATGAGCCCCGCTGCCAACTGAGTGCTCTTTTTATACAGTGTCTGAGCACTACAAAAGAATCATGGGGGATTCAAAGCCCTTCAAAGGTTCAAGGGGGAATTGCAGCAAGTAGCTGGCAAATCCTGCAAAACCATGTCAAAGTTATCTGATTGATAAGAGCACATCTAGAAATCCTGTATAGCTTATATTATTATGTTTTCATTCTTGTGAACATTTTCTTCGGCTACCTATTTTTTTGTCTTTTCTTATAGTGAAGATTGTTGCAGACAAATCTCCTGAGAGAGGCAGAAGATATTACAATCACCACTCACTACCACCTAACAGGTAATTTTACTCACAAAGAGTTTTTCCCACATTGCTGAACTGCAAACAAACAGCTTGAAGGAACTAAAGTTTAGAGTTAACATGCATTCTCAAAAATATATAGTTTTAACCTATAAAAGTAATATGAGCTCAGCATTTCTAAACATTGGTATTGTTTTCAAATATATTTGAAAACAATCTGAAATATAAAAATTCACACTCTTTCAAGGACTTAAGAGAACTTCTAAATTAAAAAAGTGTTTTATTTTAGTTGGAAATTAATCTTGATTTTAGATTTTAATTTAAACAAATAAAAATAGTTTATATATCAACTTATTACTATAAATGTATTTATAAGTCTTCAATACTTTTTTGTGCAGTTATACAAGACATGTAGGTAAATCTGTGCAAAAATTCCCAGGGCTAAAGATCCTGGAACTCTTGCTCTTCTGATCCTTATAGGTGACAAGAAGGGGGTTAGATAAAGGGTAGGGCTACATCCAAATAGAGCCTCAAAAGTGGCAGGGAGTATGCATAGCATGGGCAGGAAGTAGGCCAAACGTGGTGGGGAGTGAGCATAACATGGACAGGAAGTGGGCCAAAAGGGGCGGAGAGTGGTCGTAACACAAACATGGGTATATGTGAGCAAATACTTATCCCCATAATTACCCAGAGACTCCATGATCACCTCTGATTTCTGGAGCCTCTGAGCGAAAACCAGAAAAAATGCTGTTGAAGAAGCCCTACTCTGTAACCCCTAAAACTACTTTGAATTGTGGTCTGGAGGACACAAGGAATATATGTACACTTGGTTCTTGTTTAAAGCAAATAAAAACATTTTCCCAAATCTCTGATTTTTATAGTTGTATACACCAAAAAAAGGTATGCAGTATTGTTTACCGAATACATAAGCACCTATGTATTAAAATCCACCTTACGCGTACACCGTGGGGAAAGGTATATTAAGGTATTGTTCTCAGAGTCTTCATGAATAGTCTATAACTGGTCCACCTAGGTTCGCCTAGGCCCCAACATTTCAGCTTGACAAAGCGGGACAAACCTCACTACTGAGACATCATGAGGTCATGAATAAGAATTAATACCACAAATGCCTTAAGATTTTGGAATTTGGGAGTTTATCATAGTTACATCATATACCACGGAACATAAATTAGCATAATTTGTTATAATAGCATATTAGACAATGTAATTACGTAAATATGTTGCAACATTACACACAATAACGGCTTTAGTATTTCATATACCAAAGAACGGCTAAAACATGCTTCTTACATCGTGTAAGTCTGAATTGCTGGGAATATTATTACCATGTGTCAGAGAAAATGAAACACATTGTGCCAGAAAAGTATTATAATAGGAACAGACATTTTATTTGCAGTGTTCAGTTTCTGAATTGATGTGGCTTAGTTGGTGTCTTACTATCTGGGGTTATCTGACGATGCGTGGACTTCAAATAGGTTGTTGAGTTTTAGTTTAGGATGATGGGATTTGTATTAGTATTGTAAGTAACTTTTTATTGCACAAGATGTATCAGCCAGACGGTGGAATATGTAATACCTCTGTGTTTCCTATTGCCTTACCTAATAAAATATTTTTCAGAGCTCTCAGCATTGTAGGAGTTTGATTTTGTTCTCTAAATAAAAATGCATTGATTGAACATTTGGCTTATGGCAATAAACTAACCTTTTCCCTTCTTTTACGTACACAGTCCCTGCTTTGTAACCTTGTCTTTCAGTCTCCTTTGGCTTGGGTCCTTCTCATATCCCCTTATAGGTCTACAGGTTTGGGAACACATTTCAGTAGGAAAAAGCGCTACGGTGTTTGATTCACTGAAGCCTATGTTTCAATAAAACAAGCAGCCATTAATTATCCAGGTGACGGCTGCTGGTTTAGTATCTCCATACAATGCCGCTCATGCTTTTGAGGCTTTCTGCCTCAGCAACAGGGTTCAGGATAGAGCCCCGGTTCTACCTCTCTGTGCCATTTGTATGCTGTTCTCCTAGACAGCATACAGAAGTGTGTTCAAATTAAAATGGCTGTGATCTGTTTATTAAAATAATAAATTATTACATTTTAAATTAAATTATGAAAATGACGCATTAAATATTTAAAGACATAATTGTTGATATCTGTCTGGAAATACCAAATTCCAAATGCCATTACTTCGTCCGGTCAGCTGTTTCTTCCTTTTTGATGATGTTGTTTTTGTTAAACTTTGGTTCTGCTTATTGTATCGTGTCTGCCTAAACAGTATCAAGGTCAGTCTTTGGAGAAAAACAGGAAGCAACTGCGGAAGCTAAAGAAAGTATCTGGAGCCTTTAAAGAAATCTGTCATAAAGAAATGGCTTTTGCTTTTTGTCATTTTAAATGTTCAGTGGTGTCAGCTACTTTAGCCAAATAGCAAACACAAGTGCAACATTCAAACAGCTTTTTCTCATTAAAATGAGTGAGCAGTGATTTTCATGACAACTATCTAACGAGATGCTGCTACTATAAGGCTGTATATTACATGGTGTTCATTCATTACATCTTTTTATAGAGCGCTAGCTGATTCCAGAGCTCAATTCTCTCGTCGCCAAGACAATGTCACCTAGATTAATCACATTGGCCATGTTTTCCAGGAGGCAGTATGTATGAAGTCATAGACAGTAATCACTCATTTATACAACCTGCGTACTGCAGGGCCGGCCACACTTTACCAGCAATATGTGAAAATTATATGTGCCCAGAAATAAAATGGTTGATGTTGCCACCCTAATATGACTGCCTTTTAAAGAAAAATACAGTCCATAAAGTTATCGTAGGTTATATTTGTTCTGCTTGTACAATACTGATGCAATCCTGCATCAGAAGGTCTAGACCCTGCATACCTAGAGAGAACATTAATCTGTATTTTTTAGCATTATTGAAGCATAGGGAATATTTAAGTAAAAAAAAAATCAACCGCTCAATGAAATGTCACAGTTGAAATATCAATGAGTTCTTTCACAGCAATAGAATTGTTTTGTTTGGGCTATTAAAGGTGCTGTTCACCTACTCTGGGAATACAAGGACTTCTACAGTGTTAGAAACATAATTCCTACTAGTAATGTTGACTGACCAAACATCGCTCAATAATTATTCTTTCATTATGGAAAAAATGGAAAATTATATTTAATTTATTATGTAACACAAAGGCAGGCACTGAGGTTATTACTACAGAAGTTGAATAGGCCTATTAACAATTGTTATGGTGTTTTGATCTGATTAAACCTATAGCAGGGAGAACAGATGTGCTAAAGATTTATTGCGTACCATAATAAAGGGTACGATTGATGTGTTGTGGAACAGCACCTTTAAAGAGTTAAGATTAGGAACAGTTAACTCATTTACAAAGTTCCCAGGTGTGCTCATTATAACAAGAGAAATTAACTTCAAATATTAATATTTTATTTTATGAGATGATAGTATATATTACATTATATTCTATTAGTTTCTTAATTAAATGCTTCCTTTAAGTGAATTACTGGGAGGGAATTCACATTCACATGGTTAACTGCAGATCGTCTCAAAAATAAAGTCAAAGATTATTAGTATACCTTTCCTAAAAGGCTACTACGTTAATGCTTACAGATATAATCAGAGACGCCTGTAACTGCGGCTTAAAAGCCTCAATGATCATTGACAGATGTCTCTTGATCTAGAGATCTTGCAACGTGTTGTATGCACAAAAACCTTCAAGTTTAGTCAACGGAATTAAATCAATTACTTAATTTATTAACAGTGCCACATGGATGTTCTGTTTTCATACAGACCCTTAAGGCTGACTCTTATTAGAGATTAAGCTAATGTCACCTGTATCGCCAGAATAACTGGCTGAGCTGGAAAAACCAGACGCTCAGAAAATAAAGAGTCAAATACACGAAACTGTTCCTTTGTTCTCATCATAAATCACCACTCACATGAAAACAGATGAGCCATGGCAGATATCTTTAAAGCAGTAGCATTTTCCTTTTTGAGAAAGTAAAACAAGATGTGGGGCAGGTCTCGTAACTCCAATCCTAAAACACATTTCAATGGATTCGCCATAATGAGAAGACTAAAAGAGCTCCTCACCAATGTTGCAGAATTATTGCATAACGCCTATGATTGCATAGCCATATTGTAAGCAAGTGCTGCAAATGTTCTTAAAATGAAGCTTCACGTAATGATTTGGAGAGATACACTAAGAAAAACGGGGATGATTTATAAAGGGACCAGGAAAATGGGATAAAACGAGTTGCGCCTATTTGTGTAAAGGGATCTGCAAAAAAGATCTTTCACAAAAAGTAACTCAACCATATTATATAAAGTGGCGCATGCCATAGATAAATATTTATCAGGTTCCAAACAAACCACACAATGCTAACCACTAAATCAGCAAGAAAAATATGAATAGGGTAGAAATTGTGTTTAAGGATTTGTGTCTATCACGTGCTTGTAGTACCTTTGTAAGTAATATATTTAATCATTATGTTTATGTAATAAAGAGAAATAATTTTTTTTTTATAAGAGTATGTTTTAAATTCAGGAGTTAAATGATGAACCAGTAAAATAGCCAATAGATATAAAAAAAAGTGTGTTTCTTGGGGATTTATTTTCATTAAATTAGGTTCCTCTTTAAAGCAACACTCAATCAATACAACATAAATACTGATTAACATTTTACTGGTTAACATTTTAGCACACCACACAATAGTTTGTAATAAAAGATTTATATTTACATTTCTCTTTCTGTTGAAAAGATATATTCTAGCATTCAGCTGCTTTTCCCGATTGACAGCTTATTTAACCTTTTTTAAAATTAATGTTATATCATGCATTAGAAATTCTACATGAAAAAGGAAGAAAATTAGACAGGTCTCCTAAGACTCTCGATAATTAAGATTAAATATTGTATTATTATTATTCTTTTGAAACTGACATATGGTATGTGAAAATGGTAGCTGTTTTTATTTGTTACTGTATAGTATCAGCTTACTTTAGGTGGAAAAAACATTTTTATCAGTAAATAGTGAAGTTAGGTGAATTTTAGTTTTTACTCTGCTGTTAGAAATGATACTGTATAAAATCCTTGGCTAGTGAGGTTTCTTGTAGAAAAGACTTTTTTTTATTGTGCCTGTAAAATAGCAGGAAATTAGATATTACATAAAAATGTTTTATGGTCACCTTCACTGTTTTAAAGGCCATCAAGGAACCCCTTCTAAATAGATCCAAATAAATATTAGGTTAGGGTAGAACCACAGATTGATGGTGTGTAGTAAAATTATTATTGGATTTTAGAGCTGATAAGAAATGTTTTCCAAAAGTGATATAAAATTTCACTTGGAGGATTCATTGGTTAATGATGTTTAGATAGATTCCCTTTAGTTTTCTTTTTCAAACAATTGATGCTTGTTGTCCTTAAATATTGAAGAAAAGTATCAATTTTAATAAAGAAAGTAGTCTACTCTGCTGTTTCAGCCCTGCTTATGAATTAAGTAATGGCCATTGATGGATAACCTCATGACTTTTTGCCCCACTCTCATAACGCAAAATGTCTCATGCTGGTTTTCTGGCATACATGGGAAACACACTCTTGGAGAAAATTACATTCTATTAGGTCTCAAGCTTCCCAGGAGTCTAAATGAAATGGGATTAAGGTTTTCATGGCCCACTAGAGTCAGTTAAATGGTCAGAACTAAAGGGGCATTGACCTTTAGATTTCCTTAAGGCAGACGGGACATCCTGACTTCAGCCTTCATCACAGCTCGGAGATCTTAAAGACCTCTGCAGGTCACTGACCTCAGGGCATATAAACTGAGAACAAAAAAGAAAAAACAATGGCAAATTGCCCCTACATTTTTTGTATTATACCCATTACACAAATACGTGTAATTTGGTTAAAGGGGGTCTGGAATTGTTTTATTACAAAAAAAACCTCTTAACTATAGACAAAGGAATTATGTATGGAGGGTGCAAAGCACAAAAAGATATATTTTATTTTAAAGTGGACCCAAAATAGAAACATAGAAGCATATAATTTGATGGCAGATAAGAACCATTTAGCCCATCTAGTCTGCATGTTCCTTTAATTAGCCATTGCTCTCTTCTTGGGTTTAGGGTAGCCATATGCCTATACCATGCATGCTTAAATTCCATCTCACTGATCAACATGACATTAATAAAATCTATAATGATATTTTGTTAATATGTAATTCTACAGACTCTTATGTCATTCTATAAATAATATGTACTCTTTATTAAAATAATAATAATAACCGAAGTTCAGCTAAACAATAATATGCAGTGAGCTTCTACAGTCTTGTCCAATTCTATTTTACTCTCATTATTCACATTCATACATTTTTCAGAAAAATGCAGGAAATTGTATCCAATCACAGGAGAGAGTCAATAATCGGTCAAATGCGTTCTTAAAATATCTTGTAAGCCACCACACCATTTATAAAAATGGAGCACAACACAGAGGCATGTTTATGCAATGATGATTAATGTTTCTAGATGACAGGTTCCATTAACCATTTTATCACAAGCCCAGAGAAGAATGCAGTAAATCTGTGCACACAGTTCTAACAATGACAACCCAAAACAGGGTCTTCCAGCTCTACATGTAAGTCAGGGTTGCACATGAAAGTTGTTTGTAAAACTTTCACTATTCACTACATACTACAAAGCATCTTTTGCTGGTTTGCTCTTAACATACTTCTTAAGTGGTCCTGTTTGGAAGGGTCAATCTCTATTCCTTATCTTAATCTCCTGGTCCCTCTTTTCCCCTGAGCTCTTTTATAGAGGATTGGAGTGTTTGCTGGGTTTGGGTGTGTATGAGCCCTAAAAGTCACAACAATGTGTGTATGAATGAACATATTAATTAAACTGTTTTAATAAAATGTTATTCTTCTATATACTTTGCTGGATTACATAGGTATCTATTACGAGTTCACAGAATCACATAAAGCCCAATTCCTTAGAGATACTTCTACCTCCTTATATAAAAGTTATGGTTTTTGACCATTTGAAATGATGCAAGAAATGGGTTTTGACAAACACCTATTTCAATTTTTTTTATATATATATTTTGAAAATCTATTGAATTCTAAGTACAATTATAAAATCATTAATTTGTGTTAACATATAATCAATATGATGTGATTGCTTACAATAGAATAGCGAACTGTAAGATGGAATAATTAAAAAAAAAATACAAAAAAATATATATAATATTTTAGCACTATACCAGTTAAATAATATCAAGCAAACAGGTCTTATAGTTCTGTGAAATATAGCAGAACTATATAAAAAATTAGGAACTGTCAGGAAACTGGGTCAATACAGACGACTGTAAAGACCCAGAGCGCCCAAAGATTGTGTTCAGGAGGTATTGCGCAGGAGTGGAGTAGGACAGGGCCTGGTGCAGGGCGACCGCACTCACCTGGGTGTTGAGCACCTAGGGTTGTGCAGCCACATACCAGCACCCTGACATAGCAGCGGATGTAGTCCAGAACAGAGCAGAACGAAACTTGGCTGGATGTGGAAATCCGAACAAAACTTGGATCTGACAAAACGAACAGAACTTGGAGATATCCTGCAGGCACCCTGGAGCAGGCATGAAACGTAGCACTGGAATCATGTACAGGATGCTGCAGGCTGGGAGTACGGAAGCTAAGCAAAGTATAAACAGAAACGTAGCAAGCAAGGAGCAAGGAGGACAGAGCAAGGAACAGGGAGACCGAGCAAGGAACATAACCATACATGATACAGGGCACAACAAAGGACAGGGAACAAGGCAAGGAACACAGGGGAAGGAGTGAGGAGCCGGAATCCTCGGACGCTTCTCCTTTAAGCAAGGATAGGACATCTTAACTGGGACATGGGGAGAGAGGAACCGAAATCCTCAGATGATTCAGGGAAGGAGGGCAAAGGTACATAAGAGACAGACAAACATGAATACAGGAACTAGCCTAGAACTATGTGATAACAATTGGAGATTCCCGCACATCATATGGCCATAGTATGCTTAGCCCACCACTACGCCAAAGTACTCCAATGACGGTGGGTCCTAACGCTAAGCCCTGCATACGAAAGTACTGATAAACTAAACATTGAATCCAAACACAGAACCGAGAAGGACAAACCTTTAGACTGCAGACTGAGACAAACAGAACATACATGTGGGGCCAGGGCCGGCCCAAGGCAAAATGCCACCTGGGGCGAATTTTAAAATGCCACCCCCACCCCTTATCTACCCTTCCTCTCCCTCCGCCCCTGCCGCCCCCCCCATTATCTACCCTTCCTCTCCCTCCGTCCCTGCCGCCCCCTCCCCCCTTGTACTTACCTTTCAGCAGTCCTGCGGCGAGTCTCCCTGTTCGGTCTCGATGCTGGCTTGTAATGCTGAGCGCCGGAAATCTTCCGGCACTCAGCATTACAAGCCGGCACCGAGACCGAACAGGAAGACTCGCCACAGAGGAGAGAGCGAGGGGCGCCGAGCGGGTACTGACAGCTTGGTAAGTGAAAACCACTCGACGCCCCTTTCTCTCTCTTTCGCTTTAAAAAAAAAAAAAGGGCTTGGGGCAAAGTGCCGCCCCTTCAAAAGTGCCGCCTGGAGCTGTTGCCCCACTCGGCTCCATTGTCGGGCCGGCCCTGTGTGGGGCACACCTTATAAAGGAAACAGAGCTGAAGCAGAAGCAAGGAATGGAAGATCAGAACAGAGCAAAAGGAAATCCAGGAATGGATCAAAGCAAAACAGGGAAACTGAAGCAAGACAGATATGCAGCTCCGCAGCCTGGGTAGAACGTGACAGGAACAAGCTAAAACCATGTATTGTTTCTTTTTTTACCAGGGCAGAACTGATTCTTAGCAACAATAACTCAGTATAACGTGTATGTGTGTTTAATGGTATAGAGGTCAGCAGTACTAATTATATATCATTAAGTTGTCATTTTAAACTCTCGTGTTGAGCGTGGGGTCACACATTGCTTTTGGTCATTAGTGCAGGCTTAACAAGATCCAGCTCTGAAGCTATCAGGCCTTTGTATACTGTGATTTGCAGCTTTGCAATTTGCATAAACCCAGTTGGAGATCTAAGACGTGCGTGCTCATTCATTTATAATGACTCGGGGTCAATTAAGTACGGCCAGTTGCCACAAGACTATGCATACACACACCGGAAACTAAATAGCAAATTCATACCTAACATATATACATACATTTATATATTAATAGAGATCTGGTTTTATTATGACCAAGTGTCTCCCATAACAAATATGTGTCTGCTGTATATCTTGCTATACACACCAATGATTTTAATGTAGCCCATATGTACACCCAGAGAAATCTGATCACTCTATACAAATCACTAGTGGCCATATATACCAATAAATGGATGTGACATACGTTCCATCATTACATGTTTTATGTATCTTTTCTAATCTTTTTACTGGAAAAAAAAAATGCAATCAATGCCTGCATGCTAGCATAAATGTTCCATTTATATTTCAATTAACCCTTTATTAGCTAGCCATTAAAAGGAAATCGTGGAATTAGAGGAAAACATTGAAAGCGACCATTGCAATTTAATTTGTGAATTTAAATAGGGATATGTTCTCTTACAACATGTTAATGTTATTATATTACACACCAATTGAGCCAACTGAGAAGAGTCTGCTCTTTAGTTTAACATGGTAGTTTATTTCATATAAGCTTCAAAGATAAAAGATTGCTTTAGCCCACATTGGGTTTTTATTGGATTTGGTACCCACCAGACTGTGTGCAGATGTGAATATACCTAGCTGTATGTTTACGATACTCCACGGTGAAAGTATTTATTTATGGCTATAGGAAGACATCATATCTCTCTCTCTCTCTCTTTCTCTCTCTCTCTTTCTCTCTCTCTCTCTCTCTCTCTCTCTCTCTCTCTCTATATATATATATATATATGTGTGTGTGTGGAATTGTTTGAATATACTTATGATAATTGAATTGGTGCTTCTGTTACTAAACTTTTGGGAAAGCAGTTGTCCAAAGTCTAGGAGGCAGGGATCTTACAAGTCCTTGACACTACACCTTCATCTATTGCACTAAGCATTTCTTTTTAATATGGTGTTAGGCTGTGTGTGCGCAATTGTAATTTATATTGGGTGCCAGAAGCTTTACAACAATGGCAAGAATCTTCGACAAGAAGGGCCAAGAGTGCTTTGAATATTGCCTAGGTAAAGCGGCAAGATGAAACTATTTTCTATTGCATTGCGCGGGAGCAGCTGAGCCCCTCTGACAGTAGAATCTTGCCTGTAATGGCCTAATATATTGTAAGCTCACACGGACAGGGCTATCATTTCCTTTGGTACATGTATTGATGTTATTGTCATTTTTATACTGTCAATGTTTGTGACAATAGATTTGTTTTAAATCAACTCAGCAACCAGACATTTCAAGGTACAGGCGTAGAAAAATATGCTTCACTATATACTGTTTCTACAATGATTACTACTATAGACTGTTGATCTACAAAATATGTAACCGTTTACACGCAGTTTAAGGAAGATAAACACTTAAAAAGGTGGTGACTTTAGATGAAAAAAGTAAATAATCATAAAAAGTAAATAATAATGACTAGATTTTTAAATCAAACCTGTCTGATGTCTCACTTACTGTATTTAAGGTTATGCATGGATAGAGAAATCTTTGTAAATTCATCAAAGCATTCATCAATGTTACCACATTCATTCCATTATTCTTAGCATATACACTGTCTAAAGAGTAACGGGGCATTTAAAAGCTGGCTTTTGTATGGTTGTCAGTTGATAGCATGACCCATTTATTGAGCTACATATAAGAAAAAAAGAAGATGGTCTACATTTCTAATCAATTTTGATGTTTATTTTTGGATCATCTGTAGTTATAGGAAATTACATCAATATTTTTAATATATATATATATATTAGTACTATTTAACAGGTAATGGTTTTATGTTTTATGTATATTATATGTACTGTATGTACTGTATTATAGCTGTAATTGCATTTAATGACCTGCAATTCAATTAAATAATAAAATATATACACATGTGTATAGTGTGACACTGTACAGCACCAGGGAGATGTTCTGGGAGCATATTGTGCGCAGATGATGTTCAAATCTTGTATATGGGTCCGTAGGGTGAAGCATTTGGAGAGTGGGGTGGGCAAGTGCTCCAAGTCCAGTATTGTAGCAGACTGGTTGCCCAAGCTGAGTTTGCAAGATCCAGTCCAAACTTTGGTGGAGCCTTCATTAGGCACAGGTCCTGGTCATTTAAACCCCCTGGAGCCTGACAATCAGAGAGACTGTTGTGGGTAGAGGAATTTTCCTGCTACTCCCAGGGCAAGGAGAGGCCCTGAAGACAACCTCTGAGCCAAGTGTGGCATTACCTGCCTGGACTTGTGTGTGATGTCTGTGGTTTCCTAAGCCTGGCTTAGCTGGGTCTGGCAGAGAGATATATTTAGTGAATGTTTGGGTTGGTCAGTTTGGACGAGCAAAGTATAGCAGAGAGGGCTCCAATGGAAACTAGGATTGTCTTTTATGGTTTTGTTTTGGGGATATTTTGAGTTTTGTGCACCAGCACCTAAATCACAATTTGCTGCACATCGGTGTTCCTGAGCCTTATTCTATGCTTTAGATCTGTAAAAGTAAGATTGTTCTCGTGCTACAGGGTTTGTCACAATATACACAAATATAGATATGACATCATACAGGAACAATTATGCAAAGTAACGTTAGTATCACAAAAAATACTTTTCAGTTTATTTGGCAACAACCTATCAGTACCTACTTTGTGTAACATGCTTATTAAGTACTCCAAGAAAAATAATTAAATCATTTTTTCTGGGAAGGGTTTGAACATACAACATTACTAGAAATGATGTTTTAGCACACAAAAAAATGTTCCATCCAGCAGAAGAGGGCAAGCAGCTCCATTAAAATAGCAGCAATTACATGTTTCTTTTATCTTTTGAGCGTGTATACCTAATAGATTGGACAGTTAATACAAAGTAACTTTTCCCATGAGCTGTTTCTGTCTGAACCTGGACTCCTATGGGCTTTCTTTTAAAACAAAAAGAATCTGGTAATCACAGATCTACAACCAGAAGCCAGCAGGGGTCTGGGAAGCAATAATAAAAGCACTTGGCCTATTTAGTCATGCCCCAAACTAACATTGACACTACTATCTCTACTATCTCTGGTGCTAAATCATGTGCAAACATTTAAAAAAGTTAACAAATGTGTACATGCAGTGGTGTATTCATAGCTCTTAGTCAATGCCCTTTGACTGACCTAGGGTAGAGTCCCCAGCCACACTCCTTGTACCTATAATGGCTTGGGGGTCCTCATCCTCCACTGTGGGTCTTCTTCCCGCAGAGTGCTTGGATGTGATCTTTTGATATAGTACTGTGTAAAAGTTTTAGGAAGGTGTGAAAAAATGCTGTAAAGTAAGAATGGTTTCAAAAATAGTTTTTTATCATTAAACAAAATTTATAGAAGAAAAATGTAAATCAAATCAATATTTTGTGCGATCACCCTTTGCCTTCAAAACAGCATCAATTTTAATGTACACTTGTACACAGTTTTTTAAAGGAACCCAGCAGGTAGGTTCTGTGGGGGCCATACCATCACTTCCAGGACTCCTTATTCTCTATGCTGAATATAGCTCTTAATGACGTTGGCTGTATGTTTTGGGTCGTTGTCATGCTGCAGAATAAATTTGAGGCCAATCGAATGCCTCCCTGATGGTATTGCATGATGAATTTGTACCTGCCTGTACATTGAGGAGACCATTAATTCTGACCAAAACTCCAAATTCATTTGCCAGAATGCAGCCCAAACCTGCAAGGAACCCCCACCATGCTTTACTGTTGCCTGCAAACACTCATTTTTGTACCACTCTCTAACCTATTGGCAAACAAGCTGACATCTGCTAAAACCAAATCGTTCAAATTTTGACTCATCCGTACACAGCGCCTGCTGCCATTTTCTACACCCCAGTTCCTATGTTTGCATGAATAGTTGAGTCACCTGGCCTTGTTTCCAAATAAGGTATAGCTTTTGGCTGCAAGTCTTCTATGACCAGACTTTTCCAGACAGTAGAAGGATCTACTCCCAATGCTAAGCCGATGGCTCTGCTGGACATCTTCAGTTGTAAAGGGAAGCAAACATGATGTGTGTTTCATCTGCTGCATCAAGTTTCATTGGCCGACCTCAACATTGCTGTTTCTTTGTGCTTCTTCAAAAAGAGTTTAGAAAGAACATCTAGAAACCCGTCTGCCATAAAATTTCAGTTAGTGCTGATGCATTACCCAATGTCTTGTTGCTGTGCTCAGCTATGGTGTATGACTTTTGACTTCAGCAACCTCACCTCATTAGTGAGTTTGGCTATTACTTACCCAGTTTTACTCATCCTATACAATTGTTTCTTTTTAGTTAATTAATTTGTTTCAACTTACATATTAAATTGATGATCATTAGCACCTATTTGGTATAATTGTTTAATCATACTCATAAGTATATGCCTACAAAATACCTTTGTTGCAAGCATACCTAGAAGAATCAATGCTACTTTAAAAGCAATGGATGATTGATTTGGTCACTTACTTTGTATTTTGATAAATGATAAAAATAAACTATTAAGGTGTTTTTTAAAGCATTCTACAGCGTTGTTTCATACCTTCCTTAAACTATTGCATAGCACTGTGCTTATATAATGTATATGAATGTATAGTTAATACACGTGTTTTAAACTTTACCCATACTACTGCAGTGTTTCCAGGTGAAGAACTTAAGGCGGAATCCCTATACCAACCTTTTAGTTGAAGAGACACAGGACCAACAAGTCCCCAGTCTCCTTCTTCTGAGATCACTCTCCCCAAAGGGATATGTGACCCCCCATCCTTACTCCACCTGTAATAAGGCCAGCAGGAGGACAGGATACTTATCGGTGCCCCATTCGAAGAGGGGAACCACTTACATCTTCAAGGGGAGATGGTGGCTAGCTGATCTATCTCACCAAAGTACCATAGTACTCTCCAAGCCATATACCATCCACCTTTTGCTAGTGCCTTGACTTAAATATAAGGATAAATCAAATAAGGAGCAAAGTATATTCAAAAGCATCTGGCACACATTAACAAACTCTAGTTTGGGAACATTTTTTAAAATAAAAATGTAATTACAAATGAACCCATCAGGCTATCGTTCCTTCCACCTGCCAGCCACGAGGCTGGGGCTATTGTAAAAGAAAACAGAAAGTGTAGATATAATGGTCCAAATGCTTCAATGCTGTAACAAAATACTCATATGAAGTGAACGGTACACTACTCACCAAATAAAAGATGTGGACAGCACCCAATTTGGAAAACATTGGAGGGCTTGAAAGCACTTTAGACATCAAACAACCTTGACCTAAAGGTCCTAACTGAAAAAATAGTGTCATTAAATCCAAACCAAGCAAGTGTGAAATAAAAGGGCAGGCTTTTTATACTTCACCCATTTAACCCTCTATAGGGAGCTCAAACAAAAAAAGTGGAGGGACTTTAAAGGAAAACAAAAAGTATGGATTTGCGGGTCAAAGTGCTTCCATGGTCTTACATGCAACATACTCATATGCATTAACTGGTGTACCCCTCACCAAATCAAAAAATGTGGCACACAGTGATATGGACCTCTCTGGGAGCTCAGAAGTGACTCAGACATCAAGCTACTTTAACCTTAATTGTTTAGCTGTCTCACAGGTAATATGCTTGATCATAGTGAAAAGCAGAGAAATGATATTTAACACCAATCTAGCACAATGTGTGCAAGGTGCATTGACAATCTTAGATTTCATACGAACTCTTAGTGTGGCCACTGTACAATGAGTCCCCAGAGACATGTGGTGGCAGCCAAGCCTAAATATACTGTACTTTGTGGTTACAATGATCTACTGTTACCAGAAAGCAGGAAATATAATATACCATTTATTGCAATCCAATTCCATGTTCTAGTAAAGTTCGTGCTGGGTGGTTTTATATATACTTGGACTGAATGTCTTTAATCTAAATTCAAAATTTTGGGGAATTTTGTATTTTCTAATATAGCAACATCAATGGGTCATGAATTCATAATGTTGTGTTTATCTACCTAGCATCAACAGAATCCTAAAGATAACTATTAATTTTTTATTATTATCTTTTATTTCTATAGCGGCAACAGTTTACGCAGCACTTAACACAATACATAAATTCAAGGGATATGACAAGACAAGAATTGACAGACTAAGACAAACCGATACATTGGGTGGAGAGAGTCCTGCTTGCGAGCTTACAATCTAGAGGATTTTTAAGTTATATAGCGTCAACAATTTACTTGGCACTTCTTACTATACATATATTCAAAGTGTACGATGCAAATATTATATTTTTCCAGCAATGCAGTAAACTAGAACTGTATGATTTTTGACCAAATACTTCTTCTGGTAAATAATGCCATCAAGGCACTTTATAGCTCTCTGTTTAGGAATATAGTCTTTTATGGCTTCCTTTCAGAACCCTTTATGGCATTCACCAAGGTGTCACTCGCTCCCCTGTTGTACGCACTAACAGCTAAAATCCACTCAGTCCCACAGGTTGAAGGGTTCCCAAATCTAAAATGATATCACTTTGGGATAATTTGCTGACAACATCGTTGCTGTGATCACCTCTAGCAATCCTTTGCATTGTCGCTAAGGCAATTTACTGAATATGGATTCATGTCATACCATAAGGTCAATACAACTAGAACCCAAACATTAAATATGAGTTTCCAAACGGAACTGATAGGTCTTCTAAGGGGAAAAAATACCCCTTTGAATGGAAAAAAGAACACCTGACATACATGGGGATTAAATTGGTGAAAAACCCCTAGTTGCCAGATGGGCAAAACTGGAACTATACCTGTGAGAATGTATAGTATCTCAAATTTTTAGCTAAGTTACTCTACATATTTAGTGCCATCTCTTTACCCATTCCAGATCGGGCACTTTTCAAAATCAAGAACGCATTATTGGACTTTATTAAAATTAGGGGGGTTTCACACATTCAAAGAACTCTGTATGCAGCTAGAGATCTTGGAGTTCTGAACATAGAACTTCATTACAAAGCTGCTCACTTGGCGCAGGCCATTCAGTGTCATTCTCCCAAAGGTATGTTCTCCTGGGCGAACATTGAAAACTCCTTTTTGTATCCATACAAAGTTGCTCAGCTTTAATGGATAAGTTGCTTTTGCCCTAAACTAAACAGTTTTGAAATCTGAGACAGAACCATTAAACTAAATAGTGAATGATGTCCATAAGTTAAAGATGCTGTTCAGTTCTTTATCAGAATTGGTCACTAAAACAAACTTAACCGATTCAATGATCCTGTAACTAATAAAAATGGCTCCCCAATTTAGAGTTATTGAAATTATTTTATATATATGTTATATATGTTTTCTCTGAATAATCCCTTAGTTTGCTTTCTGTGCATTATACCCTCAGCTCACTTGATCTTGCCTTCCACTACACTAGTTCTATACTAGCTCACAATAGGCCATTGCAAGTAAATTCATTAAGTTATGCGGCAGGTCCATATAAGCTAAGACTTGACAGTTAGGTCACCGAAGGCTGCATTAAGCAGTATATGTCTAATTGCTACCTACAGGCTAAATTCTGTTATCTGGGAAAAAAATGTATCTTCAAATGATCCATTGTTATCCATTGGAGAATAAGTTTCACAAGTTAATGGAAACTGATGCTATGCCAGGTTTGTAACCTTAAGCCACATATATCAGGCTTCCTTGCTATTAAACTGTATATATAAAAAAATCCACAAACTATAGTTAGTTTTAATTAATACAATTAGTTCTAGTACATGCTGTGAAGGTGACAGTTTACCTTTAATTATGATATATTGACTCGAATACAGACGGCACCCTTAATTTTGGATGCATCTGGAAATAAACTAAATATGGAATTTGGAAGTGGAGACACATTTGTTTTTTTGGAACAATACATTAAAACGTATATTCAGGAAAATCATTTTCTGCACCATGAATGGTAACCACCCTAATATTTGTGGAAGAGAAACCACATCAATACTCCCCCATGCCTTTGACATAATCTTATAATGAGGTTTGGCTTCCCCCTGAGTTTAGGCAGTAGAGGCTGCAAGGGAATATGTGTGCAGGTAGGGAAATAGATACCAGATGGCTTCAGGCAAAAGAAACAGGGATTAACACATCATTTAAAATTTAGGGTTTAAATAGCAACCACCATGAGCGATTACTGCCAGTACATATACTGTCTCCATATATATATATATATATATATATATATATATATATATATATATATATCATAGATAGATAGATAGACAGATAGATAGATAGATACCTACATAGATAATACATAGATAAAGATATATATTTTAGAAAAAAGATATAAATGTACTTGTTTTTATTAGCATTAAAGCTAGATCTTAATTAGGGTCCATTGTGTTTGCATTGTTAGGCTTAATGCAAAATGCAGGAAAAATACATAATTCTTAGAGAAGGTCTTAATTAACCATGTGACTTGTCTGGTTTGAAGATTTTAGGTCATTATAATTTCTGCTGCATGTGTTTTACATACAGGTATTGGGTTATCTAATGAAATGAGGCCTATGAGCAGCATTTACACCATGGCTGACTTCTTCCTGTGGTCCTGTTATTAGGCTTCCCTAGTGAATTTGTTGATAGGATTGAATAATGCACATAAAGCATGGTGTTATTACCAGGTTATTAGGCTCAGCTTGCACGTGAGTTGTCTGCAGGGAGGATAGGTTTTATTTCCTAAATGCTTTATTTCCTATCTTTTAGCTTTGTATAGCGTTTCCAGGGCCGGCCTGAGGTGTTCAGGTGCCCTGTACAGACCACCCCCGAATTCCACGGAACAGAGGTAGAGCTCAGCGGGACATAAATTCCAAATTTCAGTTGGAGGGGCAACCCATATGTATTGCTATCCCCCGCACACAAAATAGGATTGTGAATACCGCCTCCTGTGTGATAGATCTAACGAAAAAAACAGTTGATCTAACCGGATCAAACGAATATCTACCAAAATCCATAATTTTTTTTCCAAATTTCAGTTGAGGGGGGGCCAGCCCATATGTATACCCACCCACAGCACACAAAATAGGATTGTGAATACCGCCTCCTGCGTGATAGATCTAACGAAAAAAACAGTTGATCTAACCGGATCTAACGAATATCTACCAAAATCCATTAAAAAAATTCCACATTTCAGTTGAGGGGGGAACAACTCATATGTATACCCATCCCCCGCACACAAAATAGGATTGTGAATACCGCCTCCTGCGTGATAGATCTAACGAAAAAAACTGTTGATCTAACCGGATCTAACGAATATCTACCAAAATCCATAAAAAAAAATTCTAATTTCAGTTGAGGGGGGGCCAGCCCCCCCTCCATTAAATATGCAATATCTCAGTAATTAGACTAGATCTAACAAAAATTTTGTCTGATCAAACCTGATCTAACGCAGAGCTATCATAATCAGTAACATTTTGTTGAAATTTTTGTTGAGGGGGGGCTGGCTACGGGTTATCCCCCCCGAAAAAGATTGTTAATATTGCCTATTTTAGAGTAGATCTAACGAAAAAAACAGTTGATCAAACCTGATCTAACAAAGATCTAACAAATGCAATGATCTTTTGTAAAAATTCTTAATATGGGGGTGCTAACCCGGGGGAGGTCGTGAGTTGAGATGCCAGTCCTCATCTGCTATCATTTATTGCATGCAATGCCTTCCAGAAAGGTCCCTTGGTCGGTTTACACAGTTTCCTTAATACATGTATAGCTAGGCTGTAAAATGACATAAATTCTGATCAAATCTGATCAGAATATCACTAATTGTACTAATACAGACCATTTTTTTTTACCTTGTTGAAGATCCCATTGGGGATATCACTATGTAGAGATATGGTTACTAGATATATAAACATATGCTTGAAAAACTTATTATTTACTTAAATAATGTATGTATATTAAACTCTTCTGCCTTCTAAATTGTCATAGACACCATTATGAATACCCTTGTAAAACATGTTGTTCCATCTTGTCTAAATCAGTTTTTGGTTGTTGGCCATACTTCTTTCAGGCTTTCGTCCAAGGCAGGGGTAATACTGTGTGGTACTGAGTCAGCAAAGTGAACGCTACCAATTTAAATCTAGCCACGGATTCTAGGCACACACATGCAAATTCCTGTGCACGTTTCCTATGTTATCAATTAAAGGTTTTCTTCTACTAAATGAAATGAAGACTTTGATACAGTAATAACAGCTCGAGCTCCAAGATAAAGCTGGGGAAGCCAATTGAAAGCTCTGTGATTATAGATGACCCCCTGCTGTCTGCCCTGGGGGTAGATTTAATCTGAGCTGGTTTGTAATGCAAATAAAGTACTTCATGGTATTTAACAAGTTAAATTTACCCAATTAAGAGGGCATGAAATGAAACTTTAAAGCTGCAATAGCTTATTTTCCGCTAGGACATTCAATGTAAATCCTTCATGTACCTTACTTAACAGGATGTGGAGAATACATTGACCATGGTATGTCTTTGTCAAGAATCTGGCTGGTAAATCATTATGATGTAATATTTGTAATAATTTACCGTTTAACAAATAGATACAAAGCCCTTTACTTGGCTTTAAACACCAACCTACCTAGAAGGTATGCAGCAGTCACAGAAGTGAATAGATTCATTCATTCATTAATGCAAATGTGGACAATAAATTGTTCCTGAATTATATATTGTCATTACTGTTATAACTATAGCTGATTTCAAGGGAAATGCCATGTAATATCAAACTGATATTATACTTCCTGGAAGAAAATAAAATGAACGTTTATAATAAACTTTCTGCCTAACCTGAAGCATCAAACAGTTCATTCATAACGTGGTTTTGGTCTGAAATGGATCAACAGTAAGAGTCTCAAATCAAATCAAGTCATGGTTAAAGATTTATAGCCAGGCAGAGTTAGGACATTCTGTAGCACTTGGAATCATGTTTCTGGGGCTGCCTTAAATTATAGGAGAGTATAACTTACACTTCAGCCAACAACAGTATAATACAGTACCTGCTCTGATTATCTTAATCCTTTGTTGGTATACAGACAGCATGGCAACCACAAAACGCTTCATCTTCATACACTGACTGTTCATACTAATAGGCGGACCAGTACATTATGTGAGTATTATGAGATACTATCAGTAATTAGAGCCAGTTATCCAATGTCCTTTAATTTAGTTATTTTCTGATGTGTTTATTAAGTACTTCTTCAGTATTTGTGAACGTGTGCACTAACATTGAAAAGGAGGTACTTCATTGTACCCTCAGTATAAGGCTAAAGTGACCTGTCAAAATCCAGGTAGCCATATCCAATCCTATAAATGCAAATAAAGGTCTTTATCAGGGCAAAACAAAAATTACAGGCTGAAAATCTATGGATATCCCAGGTCTTACTAAAACACTCACACACATGCTAATGATAGACCAACATCTCTCTGCTAGACCAACATCTACGCCAAATAGATCACACCAACTGAAACAAATGCACGTTGGCTTGACCTATTAATCACATGTTTTGACACTCAAAGGATGCCCACATAAAAATGATCTATTTGTAATGTACGGGCTACCTACTGGTCCTAGTGGCATATATATGGAGCTGCAATACAAATAAGTTATTGCGAGAGGGAGGGGGTAGTCCCTGGGCTGTGCCCCTTTGCCCTTGAGCTAAACCCTATTAAGTCAGTGCTATCTTACAGCAGAAAATATGATTGTATATGACCTTTTTTATCTCTATAAGCCAGTTAATGACTATAGTATTTCATAAAGCTCCTATTAAACACAAGCCTACAAGAGTCAAGATAATTAATTTTGTTGTTAATGATCATGTCAATTGCAATTTCAGTTACGATAACTAGTCCTTGATCGAGAAATTGATTAGATTTTTGTAAATGTGAGGGTTTTCTTTATAATTTATTATTACTGACTCGTACATCAATGGGTTTGTGGCAGTTTTACAGCTTGTTGCAGCAACTCATGTAATTTGGCCAAACCAAGCAAAACCAAGAAGCTGTAGACAGTAAATGTATCATCTCTGGGTGCCGTATATCAGGTCCTCGATATTAAACTGTCTGCGTTCTCTCTTTTTTTAAAGGGATCGAAAAGGCCACTGAAAAAAACTCACATAAATCACTGGGGACCCTGTGATATGCCCTATATCAGCTTCCTCCAACAAATGCTTGCTGGTAGTATTAATTAGAAGGAAACATTTTATTGGATATTTGGGGCACTTGGGGTCCTTGATTTATATTTCAAATAGCTGTAATTACAATATTTGTCAAATTTAAAAATCAATGGTTTATTCAGCGGAAAGGAGGCAGTAGTAATCACCTGAATTGGTTATGTTCTCTCTTTTAGAACGAGATTAAAACTCCACGGCAGGGGAGTATAGAGCCCACCCGTTCTGAATGTTTTAAAAATTCACTTTAGATCTAAGTTCATACTGCAAGTTTTGTTAAGAGTTAATCACAGATAGAGTTAATTGGGTTTATTAATAGAGAAAAGTAACCTTTCCATATTAAAATGAAATGGAACATGCTTGTGAGAAACATAGAATTTGACAATGGATAAGACCCATTCGGCCCATCTGGTCTGCCCAATTTCCCAGACATACGGGCTCAGACCTTGGTCTTAGATGAATGATAGCTTTTTGCCTATCCCATTCATGTTTAAATTCTCTCACTGTATTAGCCTCTGCCACTTCCGATGGGAGGCTATTCTATTTATCAACCACCCTCTCAGAACAGTGAAACTTCCTAACATTACATCTACATTTCTGACCCTCTTGTTTAAGATTGTGACCTCTTGCTGTAACATTTCTCCTCCTTTTAAATCAAGTATTGAGCAGTTTATTTGGCTGGATAAGGATGTTGTGAGTTGTAGCCAATAGCCGTCTATGTGACAGTAAATGTCTGTTAGTGATTGTTTAAAAAAAATGAAATTGCTTTTGTGTGTGGCATTTTGTACAATTTCAGCCAAAGTTATCTTGGGTAACCAGATGCATAAGATTTCTTGGGATAGTATCAAATATAGTTAAAGATTTACTAGAAGACCACACAAAAAACATCTGGGCTAATAATATTTGAGTCAGACCTAAGATGGAAAATAACTCAGTTAACAAACTAAAAAGAAACCACCATCTCCCAAGTACCTAATTTAAAGCTTCAAAAATGTATTTACTAGAAAAAAAACAATTACTAAGGTTCACAAGAAATTTTTAAAAAAAATACAATTATTAAAAAGTGGAATATTTAATAAGGTGCAACATTCCAGAATAATTCATTAAATACATTTGCTTTTGATTAAGTAATGGATGAAATTCATGCTGGTTGATAAAAACATGTTTGTATTTTATTTAATTTACTTATTTATCTGCATTTCTTTTATGGTACCCTTATCAAGGGTATTCAATAAGGAGTGCTGATTTAACAATCTCTTCCAGAAATAATAATAAATAGAAATACAATCAGGTGGAATCAGATTTCATAGTTTATTTTATTGTGAAAGGCTATCAAAAACCCGAGTTTTATATTCATTTTTTGGAAGACATCGGCTTATAAAGTGTTTTTCCGACCTTAGTAAGCAATTAATACACATTTTAGCTGGTTGAGTTTATCAAACGCTTATATAAAGACTGAGATGGCACCTTTTGCAAAATGAATAATCTCTGCACACTCCTTGATAGCAAGGAAGAATTATTATTATTATCTTTTATTTATATAGCGCCAAGAATTTATGCAGCGCTTAATACAATACATATATTCAAAGGGTATGACAAGACGAGAATTGACAGAATAAGACAAACCGATAAATTAGGTGGAGAGAGCCCTGCTCGCAAGCTTACAATCTTCAGGGAACAGGGTGACAAACATAAGGCAAAGAGAAAAGGTGAGTGGTAGTGTGGTGGTTGTATCAATGACAAGGAAGTTTATCAGATTAACCAAGGAGCATGTGGAGCAATTGCAGTTTTAAGGAGAACAGCTGGCTCTACGGCCGGTATGTCTATTCCCTATTAATCTAGAGCACAGCCAGCTCCTCTCTAAGTGTTCCTCGGCACCCAGGCAGGAAGAATGGGAGAGCTTCAATCACAGGGTGTGCTTTGATTGGCTGTTCAGCCTCTTTCTTCTCCCTTTACGTCGCTGCGCTCCCTTACGCTCCATGTTACATGGGCTTGTGTGCCCAGTCACAGGCTGCGCGGGTAAAGGGACTGCAGTCCCCACACAACACGGAAATGTTTTGAAGTAAGCTCTAGGTCAGTTTAGAGGTACTTAGGTGCCTAGCTTTTTTTCCACCCCTTTGTTGTATTGTATATGTAATATTATGTTGTGTCCTACATTATATTTTTGTCACTTCTTCTGATATGAATGGGATTGTGTTTTGTTTTCTTTTACATTAAATTACTAAATGTTGGGTGCAAGAAAAAAGGGGGCCATTTTTGTATCTGTGCTCTAGGGCTCTAAGCTTCTTAATGTGGCCTTGATTGTGCCTTTATTCTGTCTCAGAGCCGTTCACTTTAAAGCAAATCAACGCAACAATAGTGTGCACAGATAGCACGGGCAATAAGTGCAAATTATTTTGCTTACTAGATGCAATGCTTTTATTACGTACGTTTAAAGTGTGCGCAAACAAGCAAGGAATCGAAAAGGTTCCAATTTTTTTTTATCTTCCTGTCTTTTGTGAATATGGTCCTATTAGCAAAAGTCTATTTTATATACTACTAATGTATAAAATACAACTTTGACTCAAAATCCACAGAGACCCACAAGTAAAACCCGTGTCAAAATGTCTTCAAGCAAAAGGCTCAATTCTTTGAGGCATTTAAGCGTTAATTGGTGTTAATGGTGGTGAAAATAACATGGTTTGTGATTCAACTAGGTGTGTAAAACTGGTTTACAGTTGCTGAATGTTGATTAAAAAAAGGCTACGTCGAGATCAAAAGGAAGCGATATCACTTAAGTGATTCAATGGGGTGTGTAGATTAGTGCATTTTACATGGATACAAACACTATGTTAAGAAATCTTTAGACAAATCAAAACTAATATAATGCAGACAGAGACGTCTACATACAGTTTAATACAATGTAACCCCTTTAATGCCAAAGTAATTAAATATATATTTCCGCAGTGAAACAGCTACATTGTGTAGCACATTTGCTGTGCTATAATTGATAATATTTATGTTTCCTTCATATGGTTGATTAAACCATAATAGAAGTCATCGCCTCATACCTAAAAAAGTATCATTATTTGGTTGAAGTTAGCTCTTGAAAGTTATTTCATTTTTGTCCTTGTCACAAATGTAAGAATTAGAGAGGTGGCTTCGCTAAGTGCACCGTTTTCCCAGGGACTTCCATTTCTTATTGGTAAGAATGAATATTGCATGAGAATTTTTGTTTTGTTGCAAATGTCTACTTTTAAGACAGGTCATTCTATCTGCCCCAAGCTGTAGCATTACATGATTGTTTCTGTAATTAGAAACATTGAACTTGATGACAGATAAGAACCAGTTGACCCATCTAGAGTGCCCATTTTTCCTAATGTAAAGATTTAGACCTTAATCATTGTTCATATAAAAAATAGTTTTGCACATTGTTGTTTTACTGATATAAACTGTGGTCTTAGAAATCATGAGAAGTTGTTAGATGCCCTAATTCAAAATATATAGGACCCATATCCAATATAAGCACAGTTTATGCAGTCATACACTGTATGGACAAAAGTATTGGGACACCTGACCATTACACCAACAGGGAAGTTTATGACATTGCATTCTAACTACATATCCTTCCCAGACAAGTGGAAGCTGTCATAGCTGCAAGGGGGGGGGGCAACTACATATTACTGTCTATGTATTAAGAATGTGATGTCATAAAAGTCCCTGTTGGCGTAATGGTTAGGTGTCCCAATGCTTTTGTCCAGTGTACATGCGCTGATCATCCAACAATATATAAAAGCATTATGTATTTTTTTACATGAAAGGATATAAAGTGCCTACAGGGAGTGGAGGACTGGAGCTACGGAAGCCCCAACTGCTGCTATGACACTAAAACACACACCGGCTTTAGTGTATCTGGCCTTATGGTGTCTTGATAAACACAAAGGGCACAGCACCAAATGGTTACAACGGGCCTAACCTTAACTGCAGCTTCTGCTACCTACAGTGACCTGTAATTACACTCTGTTAGCAGGTGTCTCAACAAACTGACTTGGGAATATAACCCCCAGTCTATCAACACAATGCACGTGATCATTACAAGCCCTGTGTACAGCATACAGACATAGAGGTGGGCTCCAGGTCAGCCATCGAGAGATATTGAATGTAATCGCACACCCTAAAAGTATATTCATATTTATTTTCTTAATGCAAGAAGCTGCAAGAATATCTTTACAAGTTTAGCAAGAACTGAATGGGAGTGACTCTTAAAATATTTTCCAAGGGGTGAAAATCTGTGACTAAGCGAGCCCAGTCCAGCACAAACGTCCATGTAAGAATGTCGAAATTCAGGGCACACCACCCCCAAAACAAATAACATGCTTACTGACGTATCTGACAATCTACATTGTTTAAATAATCCTGTACCTTATATAGAACGCATTTTCTGTATTGTCTTCATGTGGATTATTTTGTGTTGTACCTAATGCAACCTCTCAGAATTCTGTAAACATACCTCTTAGTTCCAGTTTTTCACACAAGGAGGTTTTTGTATTTTGGTACGTCACTGATTCACAACAAAGGCCACATTAATCTAAACTGAGTCATACGATGGCCCCATCCATACATTTATCACATAGATCACATAGATGTATGGTCCTAGACTGTAGCGATGAGCTATGAAAACCCAATATCTCTGCTAGACTGGAGAGTCTAAAAGCGACGGGAGTTTAAAGTGTTCTTTATAACCTTTTTTTAAAATTCCCATAAATAAAATGAGACGGTGAGCACACAGCCTCTCAAAGGATTCTTTTCACTAAACATCGGAATATCTCCAGCTTTGCGTATCCTACTTCTTTATCCAATTTTTCCACAGCTTATGGCATTGTGGTATTCCTTGAGAGACACAGACACATCAGGGGTCTTCGGAAAAGACTTAGCATAGTGTACACCGTCGCGACATTGATTGAATGTCTACTAGTTAATAAATTAAATCCTTATGCACTTAAAGTTTAATGTTCCTGGCTTTACTATGGACTATCACCTCTACTAACAGGCAGCGGATTGTTATAACTGAAAATGCTTTTTTTAAAATTGAAAATAAAGTAATTTGAGCAGGACCCTCGTTATTTTTTATTTCTATAGATCTCAATTGTTATGTGATGTCCTACTTGTTATATTGTGTTTACTTATTTACTGGAGCTATATAAACCTTTAAATAATAATATTTTGTTTACGTTAACGCTGTAGTTTTGTGAATTAAAACCAGACCTGTGGTACCTTTTTCTGCTGTAGTCATATAATAAAGATCCAAATCAGAAGAAAACAGGAGTGCCTTGTTACCCGTTGAAAAAAAAAAAAACTTAGAAAGTCTATAACCTACAATTTGCAGGGATATCTGTAACTAAGGAAGCTATGTGTATCCGATTACACTATTAGTGCAATGACTGAAAAATTATCATCTTCATCTGCCTGTAGTGGTTTAGCAGGTTCACTGCATGTTGGTAAAAGCAACAGTACAGTAATCATTTGTATCAGCGTGGGTATGGAGATATTTACATTAGAACAAATCCTTTAAATGTCTTTGAACGACCCCCTTTTCTTAAACTTCTGGCTGCTCTGCCCATATATAGTGTCAATATTCTTTCTGTCTCTTTAATCATATTCTACACTCTTATGATGCTTATACAACTAAAAGGTCCCACTTCTTCTCTGTTGGAGAATGGTGTGTGGTTTTGGTTGACAACATCAGGGGTGCTGAAGGTTGGACATCACTAGCCCATAATTCAATGTAGTGTAAGGAGTGACGAGGATAGTGAACGTTTGATCGCAGTCTCTATTAAACCCCTGATCTGCCAGAAATCCGTGTGAACCTATAATCTAAGTGCGCCAAACGAGCAATTGAGTTGCTCTATGAAGAGTAAGTGGGCACTTGTCTCCCCGTTTTCATTGAAGCTGTTTTTGGAGATTTTTTTACACAGAACACTATTGTTTTATTTATTTTCTATTTCATGTACACAGATTTTATTTAAAGAGAAATATACTCATCTTGGACAATATATATATATATATATATATATATATATATATATATATTTTAAGAAATAACATAGAATACACTAATATACACTAAGTATAATCCTGTTCATTTCTGCACATGTATTATTGAGAATTGTATACACTGGCAGAGCTCCAAGTTGTTGTTTTCTTAGTAGAGATCTTTATGTCTGTAGCATTTGTCCATTTTACAGCTTCATTAACTTTTTCCCCCTTAACAACTTACAGTACAGTCTGTTTTAAAATATCTGTATTTGTGTTTGTGCACATATTATATCTGATCTACAAGAAAAAGTGACATCCTATTAATGAAAATCTGTACTGCTGCTTCCTCCCAAAGTCTACAGATTCAGAACTATCTGCTTTCCTGGTCTCTTTTAAAGGATGGAAAGCTTTAGCTATAAAATCGGATACTTAAGTTGTAAAAAAATAATTTAAATAATGTAAATCATATACATAATCATGACTAGTGAGACCATCCCATGGATACAGTGGGTCTCACATGTGGGATCTAAGCAGGCTTATCTTCTTCCAATGTATTGGCACCAGGTATTAACGTTGTCAGTATCTGGCCATACTTATACTGGTTGAAAGAACGGATGGTCTTTTTGAATGTTCCATTATTTTGTAGTTCATCTGTATGGTGCAAAGCTAAATAACAAGATCTACGTGTAGCGTAACGCTTGCAGTCATTTGGTGACAATGTGCTGCATGCATCCCGTATGACCGAGTCATGGGTGAAGGAAGACCGACAGACCTCCCAGTCATTCCAGAACTAGTCATCTGCGTAATGCTTCTTACTCTTGGGGAGATGAAGGAATTCTTTATAATCTAGTTCCATGAAAGCAGCAGACAGGAAGGAGATTGTGCTCTTTATCATCAATGACTCACGACGTTAAAATGTAATGAGAAATTGTCTTTAAAACTGGAGTGGAATTCCTACTCCTCTCGCCTCTGTTTCTGGCTTGCACAGACTACTACTACAACGAAGGGTTTCAGCAAATCCTTAATTATTCTAATCGTCCATCAAAGAAGGAAATTTCATGGTTAAATTATACTAACCGATTTCTTTTGTGCAGACAGTTTCTAGTATTAATGTTTGTTTAACGTGTTGTGCGTTGTGTTTGAGGTGTATTTATTGATTGGTGATATAAGATAATTCTATGAAACGCAAAGGAAGGACATAAAATAGATCATTCTATACAAAAAATCTGGTTTGCTGCACCATGTACACAAAAATGTTTAATGCCACTCAACATGAATGGGCAGAAACTGACAGATTTGACATACTTTCTCAGCTGTTCTTGCTCCTTCAGGAATTACCAAGGGGAGTCTATTTTATCACTGGTTAGCCAGCTCTATTCCAGAAGTATTGTTAGTTCTAGTGACTTTTGGCCTGCACACTATGGAAACGGGTGATTTTAATGGAATATCTTCAGCCTAGTTTAAAAGGCTAATTGATCATTAGAAAACCCTTTCGCTGTTATGTTACGAAGCTAGAAATGTCCATGAAAACAGTAGTAAATATATATATATATATATATTAAGATTGAGACAGCAATGCCTAATATGGTACTTACACAGGTTTTGCATCCCTGTAAATTGACTTAATTTTTATGTAAGGAAATTGGAAGCTCACAAGATGTCTTAACATGTATTAATATTATTATACATTTTCCCTCTCCTTACAATCTCTTGCCTACGAAACAAACTCATATTATAGCTGGATAGGGCTGTGACTTCCATAAGCTAGAGAGGCAGTTACCTCAGGCGCTGCAAGATGAGGCGCAGAGATTAACTGATAGCAATTCTGCTGTGTCTACTTCTGCTTCCGGAAGCGGAGGTGACGTCAGTGTCGGACTTCCAACTCTGCCCAGATGCTTGTCAATAGCCTTAGCTTTAGCTCTGTTAAAACATACAAACGTAGAATGTGTTGGCATATAAGAACTATTTGACCCATCTAGTCTTCTGAATGCTTTCCTTAGTCTTCAGCCTTCTTTTACATCTAGGATAGCCTTATGCCTAACCCAAGCATGCTTAAACTCCTTTACTGTATTCATTTCTACCACTTCTTTGGGGAGGATACTCCATGCATCAGCTACCCTCAGTAAAGTAATATTTCCTGATATTTCTTTAAAACCATTGCCACTCTTGAGACTATGCCCGCTTGTTGTGGAAGTACTTCGTCTTTTAAAAATATGTTCCTCCTTTACCGTGTTGATTCATTTTATGTATTTAAATATTTCTATCAAATCCACCCCGTGACGTCTTTCTTCTGGGCTATATATGTTAATATCCTTTTACCTTTCCTGGTAAGATTTAGCCTGTAATCCAGGATAGTTAATAATTTTTGTAGCCCTTCTCTGAACTTTCTCCAGCATATCTATATCCTTCTGGAGATACGGTCTCCAGTACTGTACACACCACTCCAAGTGAGGTCTCACCAGTGATGTGTACAACGGCATGAGCACTTCCCTCTTTTTACCTCTCCCTGCTGTATTGCATTCTCTACCTACCTTTAAATCCTCTGAAATAATTCCCCCTAAATCTCTTTCCTTATACGCTG
This sequence comes from Sceloporus occidentalis, assembly GCA_023333645.1. Classification (NCBI taxonomy): domain Eukaryota; kingdom Metazoa; phylum Chordata; class Lepidosauria; order Squamata; family Phrynosomatidae; genus Sceloporus; species Sceloporus occidentalis. The sequence continues at coordinate 34,719 of JALMGF010000504.1, read as the reverse complement.
AGGTTAGGAGAGTATCAAATATTCTATACTCTGCCCCAGAGTTTTTATGCCCCAGGTGCATTATCTTGCACTTATCCACATTAAGCATCGGTTTCCACAGCTCAGCCCATTTTGGCTTATCCCTCCAGAAACATCAACCCTATTGCACATTTTTGTTAGAAAAAAGACATACCTTTCCATCAAGACCTTCTGCAATATCACTAATAAAAATATTAAAGAGAATGGGTCCAAGTACAGATCCCTGAGGCACTGGTAACAAGACCTTGTTCTGAATATACGCCATTGACTACAACCCTCTGTTGTCTGTCACTCAGCCACTCCTTAATCCATTCAACAACATTGGGATCTAAACTCAGAGATTGCAGTTTATTTATAAGTCTTATGTGGCACAGTGTCAAAGGCCTTACTGAAATCCAGATACGCAATGTCTACTGCACCACCTTGATAAATGATTTTAGTAACACAATCAAAAAAATCAATAAGATTCGTTTGGCATGATCTTCCTGAGGAAAACCCATGTTGTTTCTGATCTTGAAACCCATGTGAATTTAGATGTTCAACAATCCTGTCCTTTAACATAATTTCCATTAATTTCCCCAGATGTCAGACTAACCGGCCTGTAGATGCCGAACTCCCTACTAACCTTCTTGTGAACGGGCACAACTGGGTAGCTGGGTGTCTGGAGTCCAAGAGTTTTTTAAGGTCAAACTCACAATGCACATGTCCAGATCTCTTTGTGCTGGGCATGGTGCATTAGGACCTTGTGCCCACAGTAGAATAGATATTGTTTTCAGTGGTGGCGATTGCAATGCAACTGTATTATATTTACCTCATTATTGGTAATTACGTTATTTTATGGTTATGCATTAGGTACACCTGGCATCCAGAAACTGTTGTCAGGAAACTCGAATGAATTGCAGATCAGGTTGATTACACTAAACATGGAGAACAAAGGATCGGCGTCTTATGAAAAGCAGCCTTTGTGGCCAAAGATTTAGATGTCAATTTAGGGAAACACGTTTTGTTGACAAAGGATTTGAATGGATCAGTGCTCTACATAGTGGTGCTAACCCACACCCTTTATATTATGCGATTTATGAACACATTCAATATGTCTATTCTTTAGAATGTGGTAACTTCTTTTTCAGATTATATCAAGCATGCCGTTAAAACAAACATGAAAAGGAAAACCCTATATTTTATCGCTAGGCAATAATCTGGCTTTTTTGATGCTTGCAGTCCTTTTTTTCTGGAACCTGGTTATGGCAACAGAACGCTACTGTATGCTAGGTAGTTATGTAGCTGCCATTGACCTTGCACTTAACTAGAAATAGGTTATATTTAGGGAAATGTACAATTTGTCTTGTCACAGTAGCCTTTGTCACGATAGAAAAATCACTGGGCTATCTTAACGTAACCATGGCTCCTATGCATAAAAAGTAATCCTTTATTTATTTAGAATGTATATGAGATGATAGAATAGCACTGAGAGGTAACGTTAATATGCTGTGTCTTTTAGCTTAATTGCACAGTTAATTTACTTCAGCTAATATTTTTTCCCAATATTAATAAAATTAAAATAAAATAATAAAATGATGGAATCTTTCTGTATGATCCCTACTTAATTACTATTACAGGATCCATACATAGTAAAATGAGACAGACATACCAGTTGCCTGGCATTTCAAACTCATATGGCTTTGCAGACTTTATATTTTAAAAATTCGTTAAGCTAAAAAGTTAAGTGTCACTTAAAAATGATTATTCATACGCAGATGTGTGCTAATTCTCAGAAAATTGATTACAACCAGGGTAATCTTTAATAGGGGAGCAATGGGACAGCTACGGAGGGCCAAAATATTTTATGGATTAGTTAGTTTTAGTTTTTTCCTTCTTGCCTTCTTGCAAGGCCCTCTTTACCTAATGTATCAGTTTGTCTTGGTATGTTAGCTCTAGTTTTGTCGTACCATTTGAATGTACGTATTATAAGAAGCCCAGCGTAAATTGTTGGTGCTATAAAAGTAAAAGACAAGAATGATAACAAGAAGCAGTTACAGCAAGTTCCCTGGGGTCGCATAATAAGGTGCAAAAAAAAAAACTATATATATATATATATATATAATAAAATCAATGGAGTGGAATGTATGTTGGGGGTCCAGTCAAGCCCTGGATACTAGGAGGAAGGGCTGCATGACTGGGCCTAGACTAACAGAAAGCTTGTTGCCAGGTCTTAGGGGGTCAGATAAAGGACACCCTATGGGTTTCCTCGGCTGGTTGGGTGGGGTTTTTTGGGTGTCTATTTAGGTGACCCTTTTTCCCGCCACTGGTCAGATACTTTGACCAGCGCTTAAAGCAGTGAATCAGGTCTAATTTCTTGCATCTGCTGCTTACCTTAATATGGCTTCTTAGGACGTGGAAGACATGCTGGCTGCCATCAGGGCTGCTGCTGTTGCCCATGGCGGTTCCTGGCTGCAAGAAAATTTTGCAGCATTAATCCCATCACTCCCGGCTGGCCCTTCTGCCTCTGCTGGTGCCCGCAGGAGCAGGCCCCCGTCCAGGCTCAGCCCGGAGATGTCCAGGGGGCCTGCTAGAAGACCCAGACTCTCTGTTTCCCCCGGATCTAGCAGGGCTGCCCGGTCCGTAGCGGCGCCTCGGAGGGCTTCTGCCGGCCGTCGGACATCTTCTAGGAGGGCTCCCGTTCCTCCCTGCCCTCCGGAACCCCTGGCCGCGCGGGATTCCGACGACGATGTAGATGGCGTTTCGGACGGCGTAATTCCACCTACCCCGGTGCGGTCTTCCTCCTCCCGGCGAGTTTCCCATCCTCCGGTTCCTCCGTCTCGGCGTCCAGTCTCTTCGGTGGCGGTTCCTGCGCCTGGCAGTTCTTCACCTTTCGACATGGCCGCCGCCATGCCCAGTACATCACGTGGCCGGCAGAGGTCGTCGCGTGCCACAGCGTCATCAAGGCGCCGCGGGGAAGTCGACGGAAGCGGCCATCTTTTTGGTGTCTGCAGGGACTTACCTTCTGTTTCCGGCTCCCGTGGTGCCTGCGGATCTGTTCCTTCGACGGATGCGGCTAAGGATCGGCAGGATGCATCACAGCAGGGGTCCGGCTGGTCTCCAGTGTTGTTTTCTACCGACACTTCTGCTGCTGACGTCCCAGCTGCTGCAGAACATCTTCGATCGTCCGGAATGGCTCCCCTGCATCCCGGCAGTTCTGGTGAGCATGTTCAGGATTCCGGTCCTATTGCACCACATCCTCTTACACATACTCCTTTACCTTTGTCTTCTACTGTTGGGTGTCTTCCTCCCGCTACCTGCGCTGTGCCCCCTCCTGCTCCAAGCGCGGTGCCCCCTCCTTTACCTCAGGTGTCTTTTTTGGATTTATTTTCTGGTTTTCGTTCGCTTTTGCAGCAATGTGAGGATAGGGTCAGGGCTAGTGGCTCGTGCCCGCAAGCGGTTTGGAGTAGTTATTCTCCCCAGCCTGCTGGGGTTTCACAGGCCCCTTCGGGTGCCGTGAGCGGTTTGGCTTCTGCTCCGCCTGCGGCGGCATCACCTGCGGCTGCGCCGTCTGCACCAGTGGTTGAGAAAGCTGCGGAAAAGAGCTCTGATAAGGCTGAGCGGGTTGGCGATTCGGCGCGGGGGGAGGTTTATGTGTGCTTTGAGGGTCCGCTTGGGTCACACCTTAAACAGGAGGTGAGGGAGCGTATTTGGAAGGGAGAGTATGTTGACATTTTTTCTCTTCTTCCGTTAGAGAAATTTTACTTGGATAGGGGCTCAAAAGTGGATGAGAGTAAGAAGGAGGAGGAGGAAAAATGGCGCTATCGCCTCATTCCTCGCACGTTTACCAACTGGTTGCAAGCTTTTGCCATCTTGGCGAGTGTTATCGGGGAGAAGACCCCTGAACATTGCTCGGGGTTGTTCTGTTATATGGATAGCATAGGCGAAGCTTATCGGGTATATGGAGGTATGGCATGGCTCCGTTATGATGAGCAATTTCGGCAGCGTATGTCGGTCCGGAAGAATATTCGCTGGGACCACAAGTAACTTCTAGTACCCCCTTTTCGGGGGCTGCCGGGGGTGCTTCGGCGGCCGCGTCCCCGGCAGGCAACAAAAAAGGCTGTTGCTGGCAGTTCAACCAGGGCCTGTGTCGATGGGGCGCTTCCTGCCGATATAAACATGAGTGTTCTGTCTGTGGGGGTGCCCATGCGTCCTCTAAGTGCTTTAAAAAGGCAAAATCCGCTGCTGCCACAAGCGCTGTTGCAAAAGGGGACAACTCCAGTGAACGCTCACGCGATGCTGCCGTGGCTTCGGCGTTATAAGGATGAGGTGGCTGCGGAGCTGTTGCGGTTTGGTTTTACGGAGGGTTTTCATATTCCTTGTCAGGCTGCTCAGGGTTCCCTTGAAGTTAAGAATTTACAGTCTGCTTTGGCCTTTCCGGAGGTTGTCGCCGAGAAATTGGGGAAGGAGCTAGTTTTGGGGAGAATAGCGGGCCCCTTTCGGTCCCCCCCTCTTTCTGATTTGATTGTATCTCCTTTGGGTGTTGTCCCTAAAAAAGAGGCTGGCAAATTTCGATTAATCTATCATTTGTCATATCGGAAGGGATCTTCGGTGAATGATGGGATAGATAGGGATTTTTGCGTGGTTTCCTATACTCCTTTCGATCAGGCTTTGCACTGGGTTAGGCTTTATGGCGCTGGTACTTTGATGGCTAAGACTGACGTGGAGGCTGCCTTCCGGCTCCTTCCGGTTCACCCGGACAGTTTCAGGTTGTTGGGTTTCCAGTGGGATGGTCAATTTTATGTGGATCGTTGTCTTCCCATGGGTTGCTCCATCTCATGCTCGTACTTTGAAACTTTTAGTAGCTTTTTGGAGTGGGTCATTAGGACGGAATCTGGGATTCCCTCCCTGATCCACTATCTTGATGATTTTTTGTGCATTGGCCCTCCTAATTCCTGGGTTTGTCACGTGCTGTTACAAACTACGCAGCGTGTCATGGATTCTTTTGGGGTTCCTTTGTCTCCTGAGAAGACTGAAGGTCCTTCTGAGGTTATAAAATTTTTGGGCATCGAGATCGATTCGCGAGTGATGTGTTGCCGTCTCCCTTTGGATAAGGTGGTTGATCTGAGGTCTACGGTGCAGGCTGTGGTTGTGAGGAGGACGGCCACCCTAAAGGAATTGCAATCTCTCATTGGTAAATTGAATTTCGCCTGCAGGATTATCCCTATGGGGCGTATTTTATGTAGGCGTTTGTCACTGGCCATGGCTGGTGTGCGTGCCCCCCACCATTTTATTAGGGTGACCGCTGACCACAGGGATGACTTACGTGTGTGGGATATTTTTCTGCGGGACTTTAACGGGCAGAACTTGTGGTTGGAAAGTGAGGTTTCGAACGCTGATCTGTGCCTCTGGACCGATGCGGCTGGTTCTTCTGGGTATGGTGCGTATTTTTGTGGGCACTGGAGTGTTGGGGCTTGGCCTCGGTGCTGGCGCGACGAAGGGTTACCAAGAATTTAACCTTTTTGGAGCTTTTCCCGATTTTGGTCTCGGTTTACGTATGGGGCGATTTGCTGCGCAACAAAAAGGTGCGTTTTTATTGCGATAATCTGAGTGTAGTGCATGCCATTAACAGCATTACTGCTTCCTCTTCCCCGGTTGTGAAGTTGCTGCGCAATCTGGTTTTTCTTTGTTTACGTTTCAATTTATACCTTAGGGCTCAGCATCTCCCTGGTGTTGAGAACGGTATTGCAGACTCTCTGTCTCGTTTTCAGCTGGAGCGTTTCCGGATTTTGGCCCCAGAAGCAGATGCGGAGGGAACAGTTTGCCCAGCGGAACTTTGGGATTTGGGAGCGATAGTGCGATGGCCCTGATCCGGCGCTCCGTGGCTGATAGCACGTGGGCCGCGTATTGTAAAGTTTGGGGGGAATGGTCTGCTAAATTGGCTGAAGCTGGTGATCCGGTTCTAGCTGAGGATAAGTTGGCTTTATTGCTTTGGTTCTTGGGGGATGCCTACTCGAGCGGGGTGTCTGTGTCATGTATTTCCCGTAAAATGGCTGCCTTGGCGTTTTACTTTAAGCTTACGGGTTCTGCTGACTTCACGAAATCCTTCTTGGTCAGACAGGCTTTGAAGGGTTATAGGAAGGGTGTTGTTCAGCGCGATACTCGCCGTCCAGTTACCCTAGATTTATTGGAGCGTCTGTTTTGTGTTTTAAATTCTGTTTGCTCGTCGGATTATGAAAGAACGCTTTTCCGGCTGAGCTTCACGCTTGCGTTTTTTGGGGCTTTTCGCATTTCTGAATTGGTTTGCCCGAGCAGATGCTGCCCCGGTGGCTTGCGTCATTGTGACGTGTTCCCAAATGTTGATGACCTTTGTTTGCGCATTGGTCACTCTAAGACGGAGAGATTGGGAAAAGGTTTTACAGTACATTTGGTGCGTTTTGTTGGCAGTGATCTCTGTCCGCTGCTTTGCTTGCAGAACTACTTGGAGGTCAGACCTCACGGCGCTGGGCCGTTGCTGATTCATGCGGATGGTTCTTTCCTTTCCCGTTTTCAATTCATCGCTGTGTTTCGGCGCTGCTTGGCTACTCTGTCTCTTCCCCCTCATGAATATTGTTCTCATTCCTTCCGCATTGGGGCAGCCACGCAGGCGGCAAGATGGGGCCTGAGCGACTCTGTTATCAAGAGGATTGGGCGTTGGGAATCGGCCCGTTTTAAATCATATATTCGCCCCCTTTTGGTTTAAAAAAAAATAAAAAACAATAAAAAATAAAAAATAAAAGAATGGTCACAAGGCACAGAGAAGTTTTTTCTACGTCAAAAAAAAAAATAAAAAACCAAAAAAAAACAAAAAACAAAAAAACAACAAAACAAAATAAATAAATAAATAAATTAAATTAAAAAACGTAAGATCTTTGATCGGCCTTGGTGTGGTTTGGTTTTGTGGCGTATTTATTTCTACATTGGTTTTTGCTGCCCGTTTTCTAACGCTCTGGTCGATGTTTTTTTTCTGTTTTCTTTCTGTAGGTTGCAGGACTTGTTTAGTTTGGATAGTTGGCCACTCCTACGTTTTTTGGGCCGAACGTAGAGCGGCGCTCCGGCGTTCTGGTCGTCAGTTGGGTTTTCCATTGCCTGAGGTGGAGATCCATTGGATGGGCGTGAGGGGCCTTCATTGGGAGGGGGTCGCTCCTGAACTGGGGCGTGCGGTTCGGCTTGACAGGCCACCCCAGATTTTGGTCATTCACGCAGGCGGGAATTATTTATGTTACGTGCCTTTGCGGCGCCTCAAAAAAGATATTAAGTGTGACATTGTCCGATTCCAAGCTTCCATGCCTGGCGTTATTATTTTGTGGTCTGAGATCGTTCCTAGACTGTTTTGGAGGGGTGCGAGGTCGTTGGATGGCGTTAATAGGGCTCGCCTGAATGTTAACAGGGCTATAGCTCGCTTTGTAGCACTGCAGGGTGGCCTGGTGATTTCCCATCCCGAAATTACAACTGACTCCCCGGCGCTTTTCCGCGACGATGGCGTTCATTTAAGTGATGTGGGTGCCGATTTGTGGTGTTTAGAGATTACCACGGGTATCGAGCGTGCTGTTACGTTGTGGAGGAATCTCCGCGTTTAAGTTGGTCAAACGCGTAGATTATGGCGGATGTTTTGAGATAGGTATGCCGTGTTTTATTGGTTGTTATACCACCAGTTATGTGTATTTCAGTTTCTCCACGGGTTCAGTCCCTGGGGGAACTTTAAAGGGTAGGGTGTTCTGACCCAGCGGTCTCCGCATGGTATTTGGCGGGATATCCCTACAAAATGTTATTGGGTTTTAAAATGTGATGTATGCATAACCTATCTCATATCTTCTTTTATTTCTTGCATTTGTCACAGTAATAAAGCGCTGTGGCCTTACACTTTTCCAACGACCTCATGTCTCACGTGTTTTATTTATGTATTCAGCTGTATGTTATAGATAGTGCCCGAGTCAAGTCAAGCCCTGGATACTAGGAGGAAGGGCTGCATGACTGGGCCTAGACTAACAGAAAGCTTGTTGCCAGGTCTTAGGGGGTCAGATAAAGGACACCCTATGGGTTTCCTCGGCTGGTTGGGTGGGGTTTTTTGGGTGTCTATTTAGGTGACCCTTTTTCCCGCCACTGGTCAGATACTTTGACCAGCGCTTAAAGCAGTGAATCCCCGCCCTCCCTCTCCTGTTTTAATTGTCTTTCTTAATTTTATTTTTAGTTATGGCGGATGTTTTGAGATAGGTATGCCGTGTTTTATTGGTTGTTATACCACCAGTTATGTGTATTTCAGTTTCTCCACGGGTTCAGTCCCTGGGGGAACTTTAAAGGGTAGGGTGTTCCGACCCAGCGGTCTCCGCATGGTATTTGGCGGGATATCCCTACAAAATGTTATTGGGTTTTAAAATGTGATGTATGCATAACCTATCTCATATCTTCTTTTATTTCTTGCATTTGTCACAGTAATAAAGCACTGTGGCCTTACACTTTTCCAACGACCTCATGTCTCACGTGTTTTATTTATGTATTCAGCTGTATGTTATAGATAGTGCCCGAGTCATGCATATTGCAAACATTTTTGAAAGGATACGTGAGAGGCTTTTTTGTGTAGGGGTGTGAAAGAGGATTAGAAAGTCGAGGGATATATATTTGAGGATTTGAGAATAAGTGGTTGGTATGTGAGGTATTAAGCATGCGTGTGGTTGAAGTGTGTTTATAATGTTTTGTGAGGGGTCTTGGTGTGTGAGGAGGTGAGGTATGTGAGAGCTTGTGTGGGGGTCTACAAGTAGAGTCTTGTCTAAAATCAAATTAATAATACAAGTGGCCCTGATAATGAAAAAAGCTCTTTCGCCTGCTTCCTTAAAATGATGTGTATTTGCAGCCCATGGAAACCTGATAAATCCTAGGCATAATATTTATTTTTGATTGTATAAAGGATCATAAAGCCAACACGCATAGTAAACCTATGCAACACCGTATACAGATTAAAATAGGTAGGATACAGAGTATGTAATAGAAAAATGTATGAACCACAGGGAGCAGCCATCTTAACTACCTGTTCTAAGGATTTACACAATTATTCCACTTAATTATGTCATTCCTGTCCATTTTAAATGGCTCTTGTAGCCAAAGAAGTGATGTGTGTTCTCTACGGGGATGTAGTTATACAGGTTTTGCTAAACCCATTAGTCTTGATGGAAAACAAAAAAAAGCACAGATTGTAGTTCATATAAATTTAATGCTGGTAAAGCACATGTAGGTCCATCTTTATCTTCTATTAAGGTCGTTTGTGGTTCTTAGAGAAACACAGTTAAATCAGGCAGAAAATGTTAACAGTTCCCTAAAATAAATAGTGATTTCTGCATGCAGAAAGTGGGGTTCATTCTGGATGGAGACATTTTCTAATGAGCTATGGGCTATATTTATCAAGAAAATCTGTCCTGAACCAAATACACGGCAGGGTCTACATTTGGAACCACATACCAAGATGTTTTCATGATATGTTTGCTGGTTGCTCCTGAATCTGCTAACACCTAAGGCGTTTCAGTTTTGCCTCGATAAATATGTCCCAAAATGGTCAGTCTGTTGCAGCTGAGACATTGTGTATTAATGAGGTGTTCAAAACAGAGCTTACAATATAAGGATTATTCCGTTTCTTCTAAATCAAGCCAAAGAACATCAGTTTGAGGATTAAAATAGGCTACTTTATGTTATTATGGCTAGCTTTGTTATAAAGCTTATGAGCAGGGAGACATCTGTTCTGTAGTTTTCTACAACATTTTCTAACTGAACTGAATACTCAATAGATTCTGTGGTCATAGATCTCCACGGACATGGGGGCACTTTCAAGAATTATTAAAAGTAGAGATTTACTTGAGTGTTTCCTATTTATCAGATTTACAAAAAAAAGTTTCATTTAAGAATTCATAAAATTTAACAAACGCAGATGAGAGATCACATATGTACTTGCCACAATTACTGACGTATAACACCAATCCTTTTTGTCTCAAAACATGGCTCTTATGATCTTCTATGCTGCTTGCTGAATAAGGTTGTTTAAAAATCAAGTTAATTGTTTTTGTTTGACCTTGCGTTGATCAACTGGAAAGACACTCATCTGCCACTGTCAAAAAGATATTGTAGCCATTTTCCCCACAAAACAAATTAGTCACGTAGGAAGTAACACATAAAAGTATGATTCAACGATAACAAGATATTTAAAATTTATAATAATTCCTACATGCGTATTAAAGCTTTAAATTACAGCTTGTTGGTCAGACTGCAGTTCATAAATTTGTTCTCATTTGTTTGCTTCTTTTTGCACATATCAAAGAAAATAGAATTCAAATCAGGAAGGTGTACTGAAAACCCGACAATATACCTGAAAGTTTGGTATATTACCTATCCTCAAAGCTTTATATCACCCACCAATGTAATCTACTGACTGTTTACACATACATTCTCTCTGGCTTCTCACTTGTACAAGCACCCATAAAATGTACCCATAGTACATTTTATACACAATGTTCGGTGTCTTTATAACTCTACAATACTTAAATATCTTTTTCCGTCTTTTCCTCCGCTTAAAGCTCTATATTCATGAGACTAACAGCAAACTTGGATTTTTATTACTTACTATGTTCTTTTGCAGAAATGAGTTCAGATGAAGTATATATGAATCAATTAGCTCACTAGTCTCTATGTCCCTACATCGAATTTAATTCCATAAAACTAGCACTTCTTATAAAAGTGAATGGAATATATTATTCCAATACCATAATACAACGGCTGAAACTCATGAGGACCACATCTGAAACTGATTCCGTATCCATTTGACAGGTGTCTCACATTTGACATAATCCAGAATATACATCTATGTTAAAGCGACTCATCAGACCTGGATTATATGACTAAGATCTTCATTTTTAAAGTCTGCTAAGTGTTCAGATGAGCATAATGTTGTCTGAACTGAGAAGACCCACACAGACTCACTCATTTTTGTGTGTGTTTTTGCAATATGATATTGGCGTGATAACAGATGTCTGTTCTGCTATCTCTTTGTATAGCTAAACAGTTTCACATGCTTACTCAATTTCCCTTCTTTTTATCTCCCTCGAAGACTTGACTTTCTCTGCCAAACCCAGCATTTTTTTTTCACTTGCTCCAAACAGCCTTTCTACTGATTAAAGGAATTCCTGGACTTTTAGACCGTCACATCTGGAATATAGATAAGATTTTCAATGATGGACAAAGAGGGATCTTTATGTCTACCAGTTTTGACTTAAATATAGCATGGTGCTTTGAGTTACACATGTGTTTGTGAATGTGAGCAAGTGTGTGTTTTAGCATGTGTAAATGTGTGTGTTTGTTTATATATGTGTGCCATAGTGTATGTTGAAAGGGGGGGGTGGCACACATAAGTTGTTTCGGTGCACTGACAAAGTGTAGGTTATTTGGGGGCACTGATAAGCTGTTTGTAGCAAAGTTGGCACTCACAAGCTATTTGAGGGCAAAGGTGGCACTCTGTGACATGTTGCTTGGTGACACTGGATGGCCCCAGGGCAATTTTCACACCGGGGCTCTGCGGTTTCTAGTTATGCCCCTGGATAAATGAAACAGCCTCCTATTAGAAATGGCAGATGCTAATACAGTGAGAGAATTAAAACATGCATGGGATAGGCAAAAAGCTATCCTGAATCTAAGACAAGACCATGGACTGATTAAGAGCAGAGACTTTAAATCATCAAAAATCGGCAAACTAGATTGGCAGAATGGTTCCAAATTCTATGTGTTTATGACTGGTAGCAAAGGCTGTATGGTCATTATGACAGATACCCAATATAGTTAGCTGATAACTTAATGACTTTAAACCTTGAAACAAGCATTGATCATGAATCACATAAATCATTCTGTCACTAGAGATGAAAATACACAAACCTAAATGCCTGTAACAATAGCTCCTAAACATGAAACACAAAAATAAATAAATAGAAACCCCGACCAGACTGAGAGTCAAAAAAACGAATATTTACTATGGGGAAAAAAATCTACATATTTTAGAAAAACATATTTATAGCTAATCATGTATTTAAGACAAACAAGAATCTTTACAGCCTGGGCAGCTAATGCACTGGCTAAGCAATGTGATTTCAAGAGGTTAGGTCAGTCAGATTGCAAGATTTCTTTGATAACCCTCATAATAATTATAACATTACCCCACCTCTTCTAGCACATCTATATAAATAGAGTGATTTAGGGCTGGCACCTTCTTGTCCAGGGGGGGATCAAGTGGCCCTGAGCTCCTTCATCACCCTATAATTAACACACACACACACAAATACAAACCATCAATCTCACTCTAACACCTACACAGTCAAACACCATACACTAACACTGTACGCTAACACACACTCTCTCTTACCCCGCATGGACCCTGATTGGAATGATTGAACTTAATATACTTTACATATTTTTCATCCTGAGTAGCACATAACTGCAAAAATGTAATTTTTTTCAGGCCTCAAAAAAATGCATTATAATTTCTGGGAAACCATATTTATGGCCTATTGGGAACAAATACATTTTTGCAGGTAATATAATCCTACACTGAGCCTTTAAAAAGGAGTTGGTCACCAATATAACATTTATGAGTGGGTTATGTCCCAAAATATATGTAAAGGCTAAGCTACAGATGCCACAAGGAATTAAAGCCAATCTTTATTGCTGTTGTTTTCTGTAGACTAGTGACTATTTTAATTGCACCTCTGCCTTATATACATTTTCTCATTATTCATTTAGAACATTGCCTACATTTAATTGTGTATTGAAATAATGTTGCAGAACATCAATGTGTAAACAAAAAGGGTGATGTTCCCACGATAAAGCTATAACCTATGCTCGGTTTGCAGAAAAAGATTACATAGCACGCAGTAGAAAAACACATGTGCAAAGATGTCAGAGTGTCATGTATCTGCTCTCCTAGGAAGGGAACATACTGATAAGTCATTTACCATTCACTCCAGAAGTACCCTGCTTAAAAAAGAAATCCCTCCTGATTTATGTCCACAAGGTAAGTATTCTCCAATGACTGCAGGAGACTTTGACAGGATTGACAGGCAAGGTCAACCAGCCATTAGGATTCTGTCTATGAGATTATATGTCAGAGCACCTCTGTGAACCACGGTTCAAGACTGATGATGAAAAAGTCTTCATAAGACTTTTTAAGAGGATCTCTATTATATGGGTTTATTACTACATATTATATATGTTTCACTTTGTTACTGTTAGTCGGGCTAGTATGGACATCACATCAGAGGTCAAAATCAGGGATGCTTTTGTTAACAAACAGGCAGCCAAGAAAGGGAAGAACTTTTAAAAATTACAATTAGACCAAGCAATGTCTTAAAGAAACCCTTGTCTGTAGTGATATTTAATCTTAAATTCCAATCATGTTGGTTAAATCTGGAAAAGCAATTGAAACTTTACTTAATTTCATGGAAATGTTAACTTCCAATAAATGTTTATCCCACACACCAATAAATTTAAAGACAAACATTATAATCCAAATGTATTCAACAATATAATCTGAAGAAAGAGATGCCTTTCTACATCAGCGGATTGCATAACAATAGGATTTTGCAGTGAACAATTCCCATGAACCCCACTGATTTCTTGTTGTTTCACATAGCTTCAGGCTATTTTACCTTGTCAATAAATATATTTTTTCATCTGAATCTTTGACCATACCATTGATTCTATTCACACTTGGTTCTTTGCTGTAACTCATGGGTTTCATACTCCAGCGACCTTGCCTGATCATAAGTGGATTATTCCATTTTCTTTTTTTTTTTATTTTAATCAAAGGTTATTCAGGGATATCAAAAAGCCTTGGTCTGATTTTTGGCCCTAGGAATCCCCCCCCCCAGATCTATCTAATCCTACATTGTAAAAGTACAACCCCTACAACATTTTTTCTTTTTTTCCATTTTGAAAATAATAAAATAAAGAATTTTATGAAAGAAAAAAATAATGGTCACTGCGGTTATTGGTAAAGTGTGTTGCAGTTTCACGAAGATTATTGAATTTGCTTGTCGGAAATTAATTGTTCTACATAATGTTTTCATTGCCCTGTGGACAATGCAAAAAAAAAAGCCACAGCAATAAATGTCTAATAAAAATTAACATTTCAAAAATCATTTCAAACCCAATGTAATGCAGAAGGCATCTATCACTCTCACTATAAATAATTAATAACCGTAAGGAGGCCTGCACCATAAAAGGGAGTATAATAGTTATTCCAAGGGAAATAGTTTGTATTGTCTACAACTTTTTCTTTTCTCTGAACAGAACCTCTTCATCCTCCTCCTCCATTGTAGACATCCATCTTGCACCAGCTATACACTCAGCTTTACAGTGAGTGGTAGGTGTCACAAGGTTACATTTTGGTTGTTAGAGGGTAGAATAAGAGCTCTGACCCTGTAGAATGTTAAAGTGTTTGCTACATCATAAGTTCAGCTTATATGCAATTAGAAAGTGATTCTCTTCAGCTTTATTATGATTGTTCAGTCTGTGTCTTACTTGAGCTGTCCATTGGGCCCCCTCAACAGCCACTTGGGTGTGGAGGTGTTGGTTTGCAAAGCATGATGGAGACCCGTGCATCCGCCAGCAGCAAAGATCTCTCCACTGCCTATTTCTCCTTCATGGACTGCATGCTCCTAATGTTGCTGTGTACTCAGATGTGACATCAAATCCCAGGGCCCTGCCCCGGGTGGCACACAGACTGCATACTAATTATCTCTTGGTTTATGTCAGCAGCAGCCCAAACCTCCTTCATAATACAGGATTCGGAATCAGAATAGCTCTGGGGTAGGTTACATTTATATTTTTTTTTCCAACTTATTTACTTCCCAGTTGCATTCATTTCCCCTGAGGTTTTCCCATCCCCTTGTTGTGGAATTTGTTTTCTTTCCTTGTTTGTTTTTGTTGGTGATAGGATACATGAAAGCAGGAGACCGTAAATATCTCTATATCACACAAGAGCTATTTGTTATGTGAGACAAGATAACACAATAAAATGTAAGTTATTTCAGTACTTAGGCTAAATGTGTAAACATATGTTGTATGCATAGACCCTGGACCGAAACACCATGAATATTTTTTTTTTAACCACATAAGACATACCCGGGAATTACTATGTAATTTTGGCTTTTTTTGTGCCTTTTTTTCTTATATCTTAAGAGTGCGTGTCTATTTTTGTGTGAATTTGGGCCTGTTACTCCCATGCTCTTCTTTTGTGCAATCATATGTCTCTGTCACTACCCAAGATCCATCGAGTACTATGGAACATTATAAAAATGCCCTTCCCTTTGATCATTGTGATGAAGGGGCAAATTTTGGTAACCAATGGACCAAAGTGGAAAACAAATAGTGAGAATGTTAACTTGGGTGATTTTACTCCCTAACTTCTCTAAGGTACAAATGCCAAGGTTTTGCCGGTATCACAAAACCCAAGAACAAGAAAAAGGTGTTGTTTCACTTACCAGGCTGAATTCATCAACATCTTTGCAATTAAATGCAACATTACAAACAACACTGCCAGTGCCATTGAACAGTAAACTCTTCCCATAGATCATTACATCATTTGGTAGACAAACTTTTGTATATTAGGTCCTGGGAAGGGGATTTAAAAAACCATTTCCCTTTGAAAGGAAACATTCACCTTCCCTTTTACTTCAATTGGTTAACTAAGTAAATCTCCTGAAGAAACTGTTGGTGTATTCCTAGCAATCACTAGAATCACTAGTTCTCAGTATAGTTCTCATATTACATTCATTTTATAGAGCATTTCAGGTATTATATTACTCATGGTGTGTTTTATGTATAAACCGACATTTTTTGTTGTTGTTTTACATTTCTGGTTACCTTTATTTTATTTCTGTTTCTTCTACTGCTACATAAATGTTATTTCTTGCTTCTGCATCACTGCAGTGTTGCAATGTCAGATTGAACCTTTACTTGAATTACTTAATAAAGGTTAATTATACAGAAGTATACTAATCCAATCTGTTATATTTATTAAGTTTGCAGAAGGAAGGAAGGAAAGAAATTGTAATATACTATAAAACTAATGAGGTTAAAAGGCACAATGGATCCATTTATCAGATTAATCTCCTTTCCTTTTCCAAATTTGTACAGATTGTTTTTCCAAGTATCCATTGTGAGAAGAGACTGTCCAATTTTTGGACCCACAACCGTCTGTCCCACTTTCCACCTCTGATGTCCTTTTATTTTCTAAAAGTTCATATTATTTGGTGAGCGTAAGTATATCAAATTGCTCTGCAGGTCTGAACACCACAATATTATTTTTAGAAAATGAACAGAAAATGCACATATAAATTAAATTGTGTACAAAAGCAATTTACGCAGCGCTTCTTACAATACATATATTCAAGGTATATAACAAGACTAGAATTAAGACAAACTGTTACATTGGGTGGAAAGGGCCTTACAAACTAGAGGATACTTACTTATTAACATGACTATGAGCACAACATAGCACAAAGATTCATTAAATGTTTAAATAAACCCCAAACATCAAAAAAACTTTCGCTATGTTGGTTGGTAGGTTTTCATAGTATAGTATAATTTTCCTGTTTTCATCACAATGTCCAGTAAGTACTTATATAGTTAACCTAACTCAAGTTTTTGAATCACTGGCAGCCGACAAATACGTTTCAGAGATCAGACAAAAGTAGGTTTTTTGAATCTACTTCCTAGGCCCTCAAATGCTGGGTTTTCTAAGACTTTGGGACAAGGGGAGAAAATAACCTTAGCGTGAATACCCTATCAATTATTCTGAATACCTGTAAAAAACACCATAAGCATCAAACATGCTTAAACACTATATATATATATATATATATATATATATATATATATATATATATATGCCCCTCTTTACTTAATGTATCTGTTTGTCTTAGCCTGTCAACTCTACTTTTGTCCTACCCTTTAAATATATGTATTGTAAGAGGCACTGAGTAGATTGTTGGTGGTGTATAAAAAAATAATAAGTAACAATAATAATGATAATAATACGTAATTGTGTGTACTCAAACTGCACAGCAGAAGCCTCCTCATGCTTTCAATTTCTTGCCTAAGGACATCCTCCTTTCATCATATCACAGGGATCTATGTGGTTTCTTATCAGGGTCTACAGCAGAATTATCACAACAGACGACATTAAAAGATTTGTTGACAGAGGGAACATGTGGTTATGCTACTAAAGTGTGTTACTGCTTTTTACTTCAAGTCAGTATTAGTTGTAACATGCTTTAAAATACACTCTCCCAATTATTCTCAGCTCTTGGTTGGAATAAGGGTCTCTGCTTTCCTTCAAATCCCTTCCACTGTCCAAACCTGACTCTTCAAAGAGCCTTTATGGCATCTTCATTTCAGTTTATCAGATACAATCCATTGTGTTTATGCTCAAGATGCCAAGTCACATCTAATTGTTCTTTCTCTCTTTATATTACCAAACTGACATAAACCTAAAAATGATGTTTGCAGGGTTCTTAACAATCTTGACATCGGTTCTACAAACATGTGACCTATCCTGTCAAATGCTCTTATCTTGAGAGTGCTCAAACACCTCAGTTAAAAGGAATGTTGGCAGATTAGCTAAGCTTTTTAACAGATGAAAGAATGGATTTGTTGAGGTTGAGAATTTGGCCCATTTTTAAGCAACTGATTTGTTTTGTAATTTGGGGGAATTGTTTTTGAGGCTTCTGATGCTTTGAACCAAATAAAAAAAGTGCAAAACAAAAATGCATTGGACAACTGTAAAGGACAATTGCAGTCCTATTTTCATGTTAAATGTATATTGGAGTCGGTTTTGCAAATCCTAGCACTAAGGACGTATGGTGCCTTGAAGCCGCATTCTATGCAGGCTGTTGTCACCATCCCGGCTCTGGACACCGCCGGGAGTGCCTCTGTCCTGGCTCCGGACGCCGCCGGGAGGAGGACTGGCCGCGGTTCTAGAACGCCGGCCGTCGGGACGGCGGGCGGTCCTCCGCTCGCGGCACCGGGGTTACTAGAAGGCGGAGGATTGGCCGCGGGTCAGCGGCCGATCCTCCGCCCAAGGTGTACGACGGGGGAGATTCAGTTCCCGGAGCTTGTGTACTTACCCGTCCTCCGGTCGTCGGTCCGCCTCCCGGGCACGCTGCACGTTGCAGGGGAAGTGATGGACGGCTGGGGGGCGTGGTTTTGGTTCTGGTCCGGGAGGGGCTTGTGGAATGGCGCCAGTTTTAAAAACTGGCTGTGCCTTTCACAGGCACCCTGTTGTGGTCTTACTGTTTTGCGTATTCAGCTCGTGTTACCAGTCTCGTGTTTTGACCTTTGGCTTGCCTGATACTCCTTTTCGCTACAATTTGGTACCTTCGCTTGTGACTTCTGGTTTTGACCCCTGGCTCGTCTGACTATCCGCTCCGTGCATCTGACCCCTTGCTCGGCTGACTACCCGCATTGTGCTCCTGTCTCGTACTGCGCCTTGCCGCTGCTGCTGCCGCTCAGAACCTATCTCCAGCTGGTGGGAGGTTGTCCACTGTTGGGATCATCTAAGTCCTGGACTGCTGCTGCCGGGAACTCCCCTCTCAGTAGCAGTAGTTTGGGCAGAAGAACTTCTGCGGGGATGACTTTCCTTAATAGTCCAGCGTAATAGTGACAGCTGTGCTTGTCGGCACCTCCATAGTCTAAACGGGCTGGATGGGGAGATCCAAGATCTCCCCTGTAACTGGCCCATTGAGGAGATGAGCTTAATCAACCCTTGGTCTAGATTCAGGATATCATTATGTCTCTCTCTCATGCATGTTTAAACTGCCTCACTGTATTAGCCTCTACCACTTCTGATGAGTGGCTGTTCCATTTATTTACCACCCTCACAGTAAAGTAAAGCTTGCTTATATCACATCTAAACTTCAGACTATGACCTCTAAATTTATCCTACTTTGAATTAAATGTTTCTATCACATCTCCACTTTTTCTTCTTTCCTCCAAGCTATACATAAATATTCACTATTCAGCACTACTGTCTGTTAGAGTGCTTCGCTTCTCGGCCATTTGGCTAAGATCAAGTGAGTACCTGTGAAAGAGGGAAAGCTTGGTCCTCTGGCTTTATTGTCTTACGACCTTTCCATTAATGCTTCCTCCCTTCTACCTGTTGTTCTCAGCAGCACATGGTGTCCCCATTTGCCTTGTGTCAAAGACAGCCCCGTGACCCACATAATCTCCTTTGTTGCACCTTACTTGTAAGTTGAATCAGGTAGTCAATGCAAAGTAGAAAATATTTGTAATGTATAGACACACTGCAGTGTTTTATGCATCTGAAATGGCCAGGTCACTTCTATGCTTGCTTAATTTTGTCTTGAGATGGTAGTTGAGATTTCAGGGAGAAAGTACTACTTACACTGCCGTAACTACATATATACATGTATGTGAGCATGGATGTGTAAATGTGTGTGTGTGAGCATGGATGTGTAGGTGTGTGAGCATCTATGTGAAAGTGGGTGAAATGGAGTGTATGTTAGAATTAATCTATACGTTGGAAGGGGGGCAGGGGGCAAAGAAGGCACAGACAAGTTGTGCAGTTAGGGGGCCTGTGGTTTCTAGTTACACCCCTGACTACTTACACTGGGTAGTTCCAACTACACTTACACTATGTATGTTCATTTTCCTTTCGAGATCTCATGTCTCAAGTATTTTTTAGCATATCTTATTCACTGAATTATCGTAAAGTTGTTTGGTATACACTGGAGAATATATGTTATGTTTTATTATATATAGGGCACCTTGAATTTGGATTTTTTAAGTTTGCGTTTTGTAACACGGGTGAGAGACACTTGCTAAATTGGTGCAGCTGGTAGGGTGAATTGTTTAATAATAAGAAATTAGTTAAAAGAAGAGATGTTTCAGCTGCTCAAAACCTTCACTATTTAAAAAGGCATTTTAAGATTTTAAGTGAGATCCATTTGTTGCCCGTAATGTAACTTTATCCTAAAATAATGTGGTGTTTACATTGTTCTCATGTGCTTAAATTTGTACTCCCAGCATATTATTTTTTAGTAAATATGGTGGAAACTGGAGAACACTGATTTCGTCTGATAAGCTTAATAACAAATTGTTTTCCTAGGATAAACAGGGATTATGAACCTGATGGGAATACTTGTGAAATAAACTGTAGCCTTTAGACTCCTTGTCTCAATGTATTCTGACCAATTCTGCAATAATATCTGTATTGGGTTTTTTTAACTTTTATTGTTTTTATTTAACAAGATATCAATATTTTAGCCATCCAAAATGTGTTACAATAACAGTTTAGAAGACTTTTTTATAGCTGTGATTAATATGTTTTTAGGGGTAAGTTTGTAGAAAATAATAAGAAATGGCACCCCCACACAATTCAATAGATGTGAGAAGCAGAGCTTCCAAACTCCAGTGTCACAAAAGCTCTAGTTGTGTCAAGTTGATTGATGTGTCAGGTTGCTCAAGCCAACTCAACTATGTCTGCTGAAAAAAATCAATTTGAGTACAGTTAAAGTCCACTTGGCTGTCAACTTGCGGTCAGTTGTCTATTCATAGAATAGTCATATGTTTATCAAAATCATCTTGAATCCTCATTCAATGGGAATTGACAAATAACTACATTAAACTTAATAGAGGTGACAAGAACTGAATTCAACTCGTAACAAGACCAATAGTGTTCAGCACTTCACTCAACATTTTGAATATTTTGTTAAAGAGATGAGTTCTTGTCCATTTTGACTTGCTGTCCAGTGCTGCCAACTTGTATCTGTAACTTGTATCTGTGTGACTTACAACACAATCCTTTGTGAATTGACCTGCAAAAAAAAGCTTGAAGTAACTTTAGAAAAACCTTAATAAGTGGTTTGGAAGACATTCCAATGAACTGCAAGCATATGCGATTTTTCTTTTTCTCTTCCTGAAAAATTGCAATCTTCTATAGCTAAAACCCAGCTGCCGTGATAATTTGTCCCTCTGTTTAATTGCAGTTGCTTGTCAGAGTTTGCCTTTAATTGGGCCTTAAAGAAAGAATAAAGAAAGCACCACTTGATAAGAACCATTTAGCCCTTTTTTTCTGGAACACCAGAGATCATTACTACTGTCAAGTAAAATATATCATGCTGCAAGGTGAAGGAAAATATCTGCTTTAACAAAAGAGCTAATAGTCAACATAGTAATGGATTACCAAAAGTGCTTTTTCCTTCCACTCCCACATGCCCTCATCTCTGCAGAAACAGACAATATGGTTACCATGGTGACTAAACACAAAAAAAGGATTTTTTGTCTAATTTAGTTTACAACATTTTTGCACATGAAGCTCTGATTATACTATATTTTTCAGCTGGTAACTATAAACTGCTAATTGTACTAATTGTAAATGTACCAGATTTAAAGGTTTTGAGCTTTCTAATGGAACTAGGTGTGATTCCTGAAAACCTATGAAGTTCCACGTAAAATTATTAAAACATTATGAGCGTCTGAATCCAGGTGAACATGAGACATACTTGGTGGGTCTTTAGCTCAAAGAGAACCCACCATGTCTTTGAGCCACTTGGTTGCCAGCGAATTCAAAGCGTTATCATATTTCCCAGACTTGACTGCAGACAGGGTGCTTCAATAAAAATTACATAATACAAATATTTTTTTTCTGACTTTTCTCCATTTTCCCACCTCATAGAAGACAATACCCCTCCTTAGATCATTGTTTAAAGACATAATAAATTATCACAGTCATTATTAACTTTGACTCCATTTAGTTTAGCAGATGCCTGAACCCCTGGAAATTTGCACTAAATCAGTGGGACTGCCGCTGATGAGTCCTGACAAATCGGGTTGTGTTAAACATTCAAATGAGTTTAAAAGCCAAGAAATGAAGGGCAGATGGCAGTGCCTCATGTGCTGCCCTGACTCCCTCTCTGCATCTTTCTCACCAATAGAGAATATAGTCAATGGGGCAGCTGTAAGTATTTTAACCCCTGAGTGTTGCCATGGGCCCTGTCACGCATGGCTTTGTATAACTTACTTTCAAATCTAATTACTGTTTGAAGATGCGCCATATGCAGCTTGATTACTAAGAAGCTTAGAGGGAGCTAAGGAGGGGATAAGTTAGTGTTGTTGGAAACCCCATGCATGTGTGTGAGACAGCATGACACAACGGTCATAGGATGCAGCACTCCCATTTAATGAAGAAGTGTACAGCTCACTCCAGTGCTTTTGTATAGGATCTATCTTGAGTAATTATACATCTGATTTCATGTTTTTAGTTCTTCTAGAAAATGCATTACATTTTACATCTTAAAAACTCAAAACGTACCAGAATCGTATCATGTCTTATTAGGGATATAAAGCAAAAAGTTAAAAATTGCCCTTATAAAATGAAGACTGTCCTCTGTGAGCTATTTAGTGAGTGACTACTTGCGTGCGGTGAAATGCAATGGACTGGTCATTCTGCCCGAGACATCTGGACAGATAACACCAGAGAATGTCCCCAACGTGTGACCACAAAGAGGTCTGCACCTACTCTGAGTGTTAAAAAGGCAGGGATTGGGGATAGGCAGTAACAACAGACAGAGTTTCTGCTTTGGGGGAGTTTGGTTAAGGAATGTCCCTAAATGAAGGACATGGCCATTAAATATGCATTAAAGAATAAAACCAACAAATTAGATGGGCTGGAATGTCCCTTTAATCTGGATCCTGTAATATTTAAGAACCTCTTGGTTCGTGCTCACGCTTAGGATAACCATATAAGCCATGTTTTCCAGGATACATATGATTTTCACATATTACTGACTAGCTCATATAAAGTGCTGGCCTACAGTGTGTAATTTACAACTGAGTAATTGGTTTATACATCCTACATGGTGCATGGCAGCTCTGTACCTGTAATATATGAAAATTATATGGTTTCTGGATATGGGGTTTTTCCCCTGGGAAACATCTCTTAGTATCCACCTTCCAACCTCCGTACCCTCTGGACGGCAATAACAGTATTACAACACAAAAGATTAAAGTGAACAAAAACATGTTTTTAATCTTACTGTGCCTTTATATATTATTATTATTATCTTTTTTTTATATAGCGAGAACAATTTATGCAGCGCTTAATACAATACATATATTCAAGGGATATGACAAGATGAGAATTGACAGAATAAGTCAAACCGATACATTAGGTGGAGAGAGCCGTGCTCTCTAGCTTACAATCTTGAGATATATTTATATATATACGTTCAAATTCACATTAGGTCTGTGATTTGTTTTTCTGTTCATGAGTTGTTGATCGATTATTCTGTTTCCTTTGTGCTCAGACAATGACAGGCAAACAGCATACAGTGTGTGTTTCAGACATTCTGACCTAGGTTTGCGTTCTCTGTCTTTGATGAGTATGTAGGTCACACTCAAAATATGTTATGGTGGGGTCAAGAAAGATGATGAAAAACCCCTCGACTTAATGTTAAGAAATAAGGAAGCATTGCTAAACACTCATTTACATCCATCAGGCGAGCCTAAAGACTTGTTTTTTTCCCATGAAAGACAAATGCTCCATGCAGCTGCTGTTTCATTAGCTGACCGCGGCACACAGCCATCAGATTGTGGACACTTCTGCCCTTGTGCTATGGAGTTCAAACGTCTGCCATGAGTGCAAAGTAATTTAGCAGCACTTCGAAAGCAATGGAGTTTTGAAATACAACAAGGCATTCCATATATCCTGCACTGAAAGCACAAAGGGCACAAAATACCCTCTCACGCCCTCTGCAATTTAGGAAAAGCCTTGGATCCTGAAAATCACAAGTATATGTTCCAAATTAACTCACTGTTTGAAGTCCAATCCCCATATGAAACATGTTACGTTACGGAACATTTATAGCCCTTCTCTCTGTCTTTTCCCGTAGCTCATCTATATGGCATTTAATGGATTTAATAAACTGTGAATTCACATGCAAGTGCAGAAGAGATCAACTACTTGTAAATGAATTGAGACCTGCTGCTTCTGCTGAAGAAGAGGTATTTTGGTGCAGGCAGGGTAACCCCCACGCCACGGGAGATAAAAGCCTCTTGTTTGTTAAGAGCTGTACATAAGTTTCCCATGTCGGTGCAGATTGTTTATTTCTTGCAGGCTAAAATGTAGCTCATATAAACCTTATAATAGTGTATTTGTATTATCCAACCAAGGGCCTTACCCATGCATTATAAACAGCTGTCTCTTGCATGCATCTGCTACATTTTAATCATTACTGAGCACATGTATCCATTTCGGTTTGATGTTTGGGGAGGGCTACTTACAGTGAATGATTACGTTAAAAAAATAAAAAAAAAGAGGCAGTCATGTTATTTTTTTCTTCCCCGGGGAGGAAAAAATGTGTATTATCAGGTATAAGGGTCAAAAGCTCTTTTTTTCTTTTACTTATAGCCCAAGGTAACTCATGCTTAAAAAAGGTGTGTGGAAGGGTCTATAGCTTATTCTCATTGTACTAATCAGCTCAGCTAGTATTAAAATATACAGTTCCACCGGCTGTACACCACTGCGCTAAATGTGGTGTTCTAAAAGTGCCTCAAGCTTCTCAACCAACTCAACCTTAGGGCCAAAGGACTGAGCTCTTCCTCTACCACAGGTACTCACTTGATCTTAGCTTCATGGCTGACAAGCGATATTTAACACAAATCCTGGTGTGCTAGTAAACTATAAAATGAAAAGGAGCGGAGCTAAGAGTGAGAAGCCCTCCGCAGAGCAGAGGGAGGCAGGGAACATGTCCATACTTAGCTTAAAGGAACAGTTCTGCCAAAATAAATGACACTGCTGTTTTACTAATAGCAATAATACTTATGAATGGGCATGACTTACATTAAGGATAACATATTTATATTAATATTAAGTCTGTACTGTAGTTGTCTGTGTATACAGGTTCTGGCCAAGCACTCCTCTGTGCGAAAGTCAGCAGCATATCGTAGGCTTTGGCCATCTCCAAAGGTGCAAATATTGACATGCAAGCTGGTGGTGCAGCCCTAGGTAAGTTCCCAGGCAGCACCACCATGAGTACGCCCTTAAATACATTACTGTATGAATCAAGGGTAATACAAGACTAAGTATGTATATATATATACATATATATATATACATATTACCACAAGCGGTCAAAATGCTTGTCAGGAATATACCCTCATGTTTTAATGGGTATTTAAAAAAAACTAAGCATGCATTAAAATGTATCCCTGAAGGGTGCATTTGTTGTCTAGATGTGTCCAGGAAAACTTTGGTCTTGCATCATTATTCTGCATAATGCCCCTTATTTTATTAAAACAACTTTCTTATTGTGTGGTTTAACTTCAGCATGTCTTTAGCTTTAAAAAAAACTGTGATATATTTAAAAATATAGAGTGTTTATTTCTGGTTTTAATTTACACCAGTCGCATATCCAGAGCCAAAAGAAGAAAAGAAGAAACATTATTCATTCCCAGTCATTCTTCAGACAGGTGTCAGGCCGCATGAATACCGCCTAAACAATCAAAGGAAAAATGGAAGCCTGCCCTTTGTTATTGGTTTCCACAGAAACGAGACCACAGAATAAGAAGAACCTCCAAGTCTTATGCCAAGGTTTTGTGTGCACCGTGCAGTGAATCGCTCCGGCTTCAGCATGTGGGATGTTTTTTTTTCTTCTCTTCCAGATCTGTGGTGGTTGATCAGCAAGTCAAACGTCCCACATCAATTCAAGGAGCATGAGCCCAGAATGTTTCCTGCTGAGGCAGAGGCCCACCATGAATGTATCCCTCCCCAGCATACACACTGTAATTAATGGAGACCTAGGAATAGACCTCAGTACAATTGAATTAAATCTAGAAATAGAAACAAAAAGACAAAAAAAAATTCCTGCTTCCCAGCCCCTGTAATGATTTAGTAAAAGCGATGAACTACGCAAAATGCCGTGGGATGTTTTTGAAATACTCAAACAAGTCTTCATGTAGCTCAAAGACAGCTGCTTCACATCTTAACAAGTTAGTCATTTGTCCGGGATGGGCGATTAAAAGGCCTCTCTTCACATCAACCGCAGTCAGCTGCCAAAGATGTTAGTTTAGCAAATTACAGTGGCTGTTGTAAGAGGTTTTATGGTGTACACATAGTCGCCAGATCAGTCTTTTCATGAAATGAAGCAAATGACATCTTGAATCAAGTGAGTGTGGAAACTGATGGAACTCTTGTCAATAAACAGATTGTAGATTCGTGTCATTGTAGAGTTTTCAACTACAGTTCTCACTAATATCATGTAGTATAGAAAAATGAAAAAACGTGTAGCCACAGAAAGCCCTAATAAACATCTCTACTGTAGATTTGCCAACAATTGCCAAATCAATGAATCAAGTGCACGTAGCTCTAGATTTTAATCAAATATTCCATGTTTTCAGACATGGTAGCCAGACAAACTTAGTGATCCAAATGTAAGCTTGCGAGCCGGGCTCTCTCCACCTAATGTATCGGTTTGTCTTAGTCTGTCAATTCTCTTCTTGTCATACCCCTTGAATATATGTATTGTATTAAGTGCTGCATAAATTGTTAAAGCTGCCATGTTGATACCTCATCCTTAGATGTTTATGAAACAGGTTCAGAGGAACCACAATTCCCGTGGCTGTTGTATGAATACCACCAAGTCCAGACATCTTTATTTATACTCCATTTATTTCAAAGTTAAAAATAATAGCAGACAAGTCTCTTGAGAAAATTCAAACAGTGCAACTTTATGTCCTTTGACAAATCCACTGAGAATAAAAAGAACATAAAAAAAACCATATACATTCTCATTCATTCACATAAAATACACGTGGCTTTGGCAAAACCCCACTATTAATATAAATAAATAAATAGCTTTGATGTCTGTAACAATGCAACAAAAAAAGACAATACACAATTTTTTTTTTTGGAGAGGGCAAAACATTTGAGGGGAGAATGGCCAAATTTGTCAAGGTTTTGTTTTGTTTGTTTTTTGTTTTTTAAAGGTGGGGTTTTTTTTCTCCCATTTTTAACTCCCTATTGGTAAATGGCTGATATAAATGCAGCTCCATATTCTATATGTATTATTTCCATTAAGTCAGGAAGATAGGTTTGCAAATCACTAATTGGTAAATACATTGGTAAACGGTAAAGAAAGATGTTTGGGGCCTACTTAGAAGAAAAATACATTCAGGACACCAGGAGGTCCATCTGAACAATAGACCTCTCAGATCCTCAAAATCCCAATTTTGACTAAAGACTCAGTTTTCTCTCAATACATTTTTTTAGTAAATGTACAGAGAATATGCCCCGAGAACATGACCTCCAATGCTTATTTTAAATCTTGTGTGTAATTTAACACTTGGTCTTCTCACTACATTTAGTTTCTGCTCATCGTGACCTTTAGACTGCTTTTACTCAAGGTTGTATTTTTAAATATGCTGCACTGCAACTTAATATTTTAAAAGACACCTCTATTTGTTGGCTTGTTTTAACAGGATTGGTGTTGTGCTTGCCAAAGGACATCACAGACACTTCGCACAGCGGGTCTAGAGGAATTGATTTTCAGACTGATTTTAAACTACAAATTCAGGCAAAATTCACATAGAGAGAGCACACAGCGCAGGTATACATATCTGTACAGCCCCTAAAACCCACTACAATTTGGCTGATGACTGAGGGAGTTCTAGATGCCTTTCTATAAGTGTGTATGGTGCAAATATTAAGATTTAAAACATGATAAACATATTTAAAGCCGACTTCGCAGCAGCTAAAAACTACAGAATCATGCTTAAAATCTCTAAAAAAGATCTAAATGCCATCAGAGTTAAGTTCTTGCAATTCCAGAATCTTCAATATATTGTTTTTCAGAATCTTTCTAAATATACCTTCCAATATTACCTTCCATGCAGTTAAATGAAACTCTTTACATTTCTTTACTTACAGAATGTAGGGAATAGAGCTTTGCTTTTTGTTTGTGTTTTCCTTTAAAACAGACTAATTTAGTTACCAATCCAGTGGAATACTTTCCTTTGAAATGTTTAGCTAAATACATTTGTATACTAAAATAGATAATTGTGTCAAAAAATATTTTCACAGGATCTCTTAAGTGCTGTGAATTTAAGCCCCAGATGATTTACTGGCCTACAAAACAGGGGTCATTAAAAGTTTTATTTATATATATATATATATATATATATATATATATATATATATAAATAAATATATTGCCTTTTGGAGAAGCAATATTGGAATGGTGCAAGATTCTATTGCCCCGCAGTCACAATAAGAACAGCTGTGACTTCCGTTCTGGTTAATGCCATTGCCAACGCTATACAGAAAAACATTCAATCAATCAGGCCTCCCACATGTAAATACAGCTACAAGCATTTAGCATGCAGATAGCACAGGACAATAAATAGAGAGAACCAGGAATGTAATACGGCCAAAGTCATATAAATAGGTAAATGAAATGGAAATGGTATCTATCGAATAAGACATTGTATTTTTCACAGTTTCTTGATTGGCTAAATTACAAGAGGGGTTTCCACAATGGTGATGTTAAGATTGAGCAGATTAACACTTTAGGTCCAAAGAGAAGCGCAAAGCATTCCCTCTGTACCCAAAGTGTTATGAAACATGCTGAGGCGGTGCCAGTTTCTGCAGGCTTATTTCAAGCTATAAGGAGCTGGAACTTTATGCAACATGACAAGTAAGCTGCTTGTAACCTCAGCTGGTAGTGACATGGATTCAGGTAACAAGCATTACCAGATGGACACCAAGTATTTTTTTCATAACTTGCTTCAGAAACAAATATCCCGCTTATCACGGAGAGACACACAATGCTTAGGCTTCTGATGCCATAAGGGTTAATACTGATATTTAGAACATAGTTCACGTTCTAACTCCCTACTGAGCACAGAGGCTTGAGTTTTTGCGTCGATCAGATGAGTGGCTTGGCTAGGAACTGGTTAAAAGTACAAGGTCGTGGGCAAAGGCTTTTAAAGCCAAGGAAGTCTTTCAGTTTTCATCCAAGCACTGGCCTTGAATCTTCCCAGTTGAGGTCTGTGTCTGCAGGAGACAGAAAGGAAACAAAACAAAACAAAAAAAGGTTACTTTATGTTCAAGATAATAAAGACAGATGTGCATTTCTGCCTGAGCAAAGCCTACTTGCAGCAAATGGCAAGTATCAAAGCTACCATTGAAGCATCACAAAATGACAGCAAAATTGCATTACAAAATCTTAATTGAGATTAGCTACGTCCCATCTGTTTAGTTTTTACCCCCCCCCCCCCAATCCTGAACACATTCAACTAGTAAACGGTTAATGTCTTTTTGAACTGCATATGGCAATCGCACTGAACGAACTCAGCCATGTAACCTTTCACCTATTTAAAGAGAATGTAAAAGATGAAGGGCATTTGAGGAAATGGATAATATCCAAGTACTAAAGCTAAAAAAAAAAATGGCGATTGTATCATACGTAAATGGCCTATACATTTTCAATCAGAAAAAACAAAGGTTTGGGGAAAAGGGACTTTAATTAACGGGCATCTCCATGGAGAAATTGGAACTTTTTTGCCAATCATTTGCAAAAACAAAAGTTGGCAATTTAGTTAATTCTATGGCATTTGAACACCAATACTGTATTGTAACATTGTCCACATGTTCCTGCGCAAAGGGGATCTGGCTGGGCTAGTGCAAAGCTTACAGAAAGAGTAGTACAGAAAGGAAATAGCCTTCCAGCAAAGGCTGAAATATCAAGGAAACCACACTCATATCAGAAAGTCACTATCATTCGAAGTTTATTACATCATAGCAGAAACTGGCTTAGGAGCCTAATATTCTCGTAAACCTGTTTTGCAAGTGTTTTCTTCCAGCTACAGTGTGACTGCAAAGTAATGGTTGTGATAAAATAATTACCTCTGAAGAACAGTATGTCTGGAATCCCTGTCATGTAAAAGCTTCCAGAGGGCAATATGCAGATTGTCTCCTTCTTTATGTAACTTGTGTTATATGCTGCATTGTATGTTAACCCTTTAAGTGACTGTCGGCATACACAAACTAAAATGACAAAAACGGGGCCTGAAGAGTCAGGGATTTTATAAAATTGTGTTTGGCATAACTGCTTCCACTGGAATACTTAACACAAATCTACTAAATACACTTTTTGTTTGATTTATTTAAATCCATTTAATGGTGGTGATGTAGCTAATGCCAGACTATATAGTCTGTAATACTTCAGAGGTTTCCTTTTGTTCTTAAAAATGTACACACCCAACATGCCAATACCACTTTTGCAATGAACCCATTTAAATAATGTCGGCTCCATTACACAGACATACACTATCGTTCAAAAGTTTTTGGTCAAACACCCCCCCCCCCCCCCCCCCCCCCAAGAAGTAGCTTGGTTTTTAATGGAATACCTTCCAAGTTTAAAAAGCAGATTGTAAGAAAACCCTACTTGCAATTATGTTACAAGCAGAAATTTACTTTTTTTCCCCGTAAAAACAACTAAGTGACCCCAAACTTTTAAACGGTAGCATACATACCAGACTAAATCGATGTACTGTGTATACCCTCACAAGGAGGAAATAAGTTGCAGGTATAGCTCAAACCGTAATAAGAATTATATAAAAAGTGGTGGAAAGAATCGTTCCCCCACCCTCTGACACACAAAGGGTTAAAACGTGAAATAATATTAAGATGGGGGAAAAAATATTTTGTTTCACATAAACAGGGAAGGGTCAGCAAGAGAACATTAAGTCATGGAGCAGACAGTTTAATAATAGCCAAGAAGAGACTGGAAAATGAGGTAAGAGACGTAATCCCTGAGGGGAAACTCCGCTAACTGTTAGCAATTCCACGGGAATGAGGAAGCGGTCTTTGTTTTATTTACACTCTACAAAGTATCGGAAGCAAGTGTGACCGGTGTATGTTCTCAGCATACCTTTGGTAAAAGTTGTTTGCTGAAGTAACAGACAACTAGAACACCGGACATTAATCGTACTGGAAACCTCAGTTTGTTCAACTACATCTTCTGGTACCCCAAACACCATAATAATTTTAATTACAGATATTATTGGATTTGTATGTGGATTACGGGCATGGTCAGCACTTCATATACATTGCTAGCCATTATCAGATTTATAAATAACAGCATTTGAAGCTCAATAACTGCTACAGTGTAACTTGCTCTAGAGCTATGGTAATATTGTCCATGACACGTAATATAAAAAATGTTTTGGGTTTATTCACTAGAGGTGAGTTTCAGAAGAGCTGCTGTTTCTACTTACTGACTATGAATTACTATGTATTACTGCCCGACTCATTGACGGGAATTATGCATTATACAGGGCAGCTTAGACTTTCTTGCAGTAGAATTAGGCTGTTGTACTGCAGGTGGTCAGCTAAAACAGCAGCGTCCTGATAATTCACCTGTACGCTCCTGCTTTTGTGAATACACCCCATCCTACCGATGATAAAACAATTTGTTGGCTAAACAAAACAGAATTTAGGATACAGTGCCTTGTTAACTGTAATGCAGTTTGACATACTGGAGCATATAAGATTACTTGGATTGTTCCCTTACCATGCTTTAAGAAGGCAGATGCTTCCATGTGCTGACAAATGCTGTGGGGATTAGTGAATAAGGTACAGTAGTTATGCTGTTCCATACATCCAGGGTTGGGTCATAACAGTCCAATGTTTTGCATCTCTGGATCCCAAAATAGCCACCAACAACAAACAGTTTATTGCCAGATGCAACAGCGTGACAGCTCATTCGTTTTGGCCGTCACATCTCCGGCCTTAGTCCACTGATAAGTTTCACTGTTAAATTTATATGCTGAACAGGCTGAGAACTCGGTATCTCCACCCATAATAAAAATTTGGGTTCCTAGAACAGCTGCTGCAGTGTAGCGCCACGGCTGCGGGCAAGTGGCTGGTACTGACCATCGGTTTTCTGAAGGATCGTAACACTGAACTTTGGGGTAATTTATCGTGGCTAACACTAGTACCCCCAAAAGCAAACAATTTAAGTTTTGCACTGACCACTGCTGCATTGCTCACACCTTCACGTAGAGGAGCAACCATAGTCCATTTATTGGTAGCTGGATCATACTGTTCAACTTGTTTCAATGACACAGAAGGAGAGGCGGGGGAAGGCAGCCAGTGGCTGCTGTGTGTCCACCTACAACATACAAACAGTGCTTCAATTCAGCAGAGCCGTGACCAAATCGCGCAACAAGCATAGGAGCAGCCTTTGACCACTCCTCGTGGAGTGTATCATAGACCCAAACATCCTTAGAAACTCCATTCTCCGAGCCTCGGCCACCAGTGATGTAGACTTTACAACCAATTGCACAAGCGCTGAATTCTTTGCGAGGACTTGGGATATCTGCTTTGGGTATGATCTCTTTTGCTTTTTGGTCTACAAGGTATAGCTTGTCACACATAAAAGTCTGCCCACCAAGGAGAAACAGTGCATGTCCAGTTTTACGTGGCTTAGCGCACAAGCTGGTGACTACTCCATCATTTTGCAATATTTTTAACTTGCATCGGATGGCTTCTTCTACCAACTCTTTGCTTTTTTTCTGTTTAATAATAAGCTCTTCCATGGCCACATTTTCCATGAGATAGATGGCAGGAAGCAGAGCCAATCGTACAGTTTGCAGCAATTCAGATAAGTAACAATGTCGCTTATTTAGGTCATAGTTAATCCAGTTCATTGCAGACTCATAGACCATTCTCTCATCTTCTGTTTCCAGCTCTTCATTAGACAACAGTTGTATTACTAGTTCTTTAGGGAGCTGGAGAAAGTCTTCTGTTTTGCAGATGGTCTGGAAGTTGGCCAGACACATTCTCCAAGACAGTTCATACAGTTTAGTGCACTGGTGGGCATCTGAAAGTAGCAGCATGCCCAAACAGTTGGATGGGTGAAGGTTCTTCTCTAAAAACTCAGCACATGCATCTCTGATGTCCTGAAACTCTAACATATCCCCCGCTTCAAGAAGGGACTCTGCATTTTCTTCATTAATGATGACTCTTGAAGAATAGGCATAATCCAAGAGCAGTTCTAGTACTTCTGGGTGGATAGCACTATGAAAGTTCACCTCATTGGCTTGACTTTCCTTAAGGCCACCACTAAACATGGCTTCAAAGTAGCGGCTGCAAGCTGCAAGGACGGCCCGGTGGCAAGGGAAAGATCTGTTTCCCGCCAGCAGTAGGACATCTGTGAAGAGACATTGCTGTCGTAGTAGGTTAAGGTGAGTAAGGACACTGTCAGCATATGAAGACTTGTGAAACAGGTATATGTTCATAGAGCCAGAGCTGGCTCTAGACTTCCGGTTTTCATGTAAACTGACGGACATTTTCTTCACTCCTGTAATGAAATACAACATGTTTTTGATTATTTGTTCAAATAGATCAGATAGAAATTGCTAAATTAAAGAAATTGTTAAATGAAAAACTCTATAAGAAAGCATATGCAAAATATTAATTTATTTTATACGAAAACATTCTATCACATGTGTAATGCAAAAAAACTTGGGTTTAGTACTGCATATTAGAGCTGCAACTAACGATTATTTTAATAATCGATTAGTTGGGCGATTATTTTTTCGATTAATCGATTAATCGGATTAAAAAAAATATGCACATTTTTCATTTATTTAAAATTATTTAATGAACTGGATGTTAAAAAACAACTTAAAATTTACATTAACATTCTTATTTTGTTATGATGTAATAAAAAACAATATTTTCAAAGTACAAGAACCCAAACACAATATTTATGAAACAAAATAACCCCAACATTCTGAAAAGAGGTGGACTATTACTGTTCAAGAAACTTTGCCCCAGCCCTGGCACTTTGCACCCAGCACTTTGCACCCAGCCCTGGCACTTTGCACCCAGCACTTTGCCCCAGCCCTGGCACTTTGCACCCAGCACTTTGCACCCAGAACTTTGCACCCAGCCCTGGCACTTTGCACCCAGCACTTTGCACCCAGCCCTGGCACTTTGCACCCAGCCCTGGCACTTTGCACCCAGCACTTTGCACCCAGCACTTTGCACCCAGCACTTTGCACCCAGCACTTTGCACCCAGCACTTTGCACTGTGCCCCTGCACCCAGTCTCCAACTCTGCCCTGCACCCAGCCCTGACCCCACATTCTGCCCTGCCCCCACACTCACACCCTGCCCCCACTCTCACACCCTGCCCTGCCCCCCCCACCCCCACTCTGCCCTGCACTCAGTCTCCTACCCTGGCCTGCCCCCCCACCCCCACTCACACCCTGCCCTGCATCCCCTGAAACCCCACCCCCACCCCCGCGAATCGCTCTGTGCGAATGGAGCCACTCGCACAGAGCGATTCGCACAGACATGAAGAATACTTACCTCCGGAACGCGTGACATCCGTCACGTAACTAAAAGAAGGCGGAGACTGCAGAGCGTGTAGCAGAAGCAGGGAACGCTCGCGGAGGTAAGTAAAAGGAGCCGAGTGCTCCAACAACGAATCGATCACTCAATTAATCGATAACGGAAATCGTCGACAACGATTTCCGTTATCGATTATTATCGATTTTATCGATTCGTTGTTTCAGCCCTACTGCATAGATAACTGGAGTAAGCTATTCCTACTTCAGTTCCTATGGC